>CBVK0101569914.1:0-12797 GCA_900067695.1 Picea abies | reverse complement strand
TGTTAGGATATTTAGACACTTAGGAGTTAGTTAATATCTACTTGGTCTAATATGTCGTTAGGTAAAAGTGTGTTTCTTAGTGTGTTTCTTTAGTATGCATTTGTAGTTAGGAAATCCGACGGTCACGATATGTTCCCGACATAGAGTGATCCGACGGTTCATAATCTCCTCGAACTTAACGACCATTGATCCATGGCTTAACACTCGATTGGTCCATGATCTCTATTTAAAGAGCATGGAGGCTCATTTGTCAATGATTGATTGTGAGAAACTCTCTTGTAAAATCTCTCTGTAATGTTTTTCTTTGCATTAATAAACTACTCCAAGTGGCCGCGTTGGCTGGGGCTACAGATGTTTCCTTGTAGGGGTTTTACCACGTGAAAACATCGATGTGTTGATCTTTGATTTGGTTATGTGAGTGGTTACTGAAGGTGTTTGTCCTCTATTGGAATACCTGTGTTGTCGAACAAGTAGCCTTCAATGTCCTTAGCTTTTCTATTTGCAAGCCGCTTAACCCTGAACTTTATGTCATCTAAAGAAAAAACTGCATCCTCTATAGGGACAATAGGAATGGTGTCCATGGAATTAGGGAACTTGTAAATACTTTGAAGGTAGTAATTCTAGTCCCTTAAGGGAATCATATTGTTTTCTTTAGTGTTGCGGTTTAAAATTTGGCTCCAAAACTTCATATGATCCAGCTTAGATAGTTGTGAAAGTTGCTCTTGAATTTTAATGATATAGTACATTTTTTTCCTTTTAATTAGGGATTTGTACATATTGATCTTATCGAGTTTTAAGGAATCATTAGAAGCATCCCTAATGGCTTTCCTATAAATTTTACATTCTTTATCATACCAAGGGTTGGTCGTTCTATTATTCTTTTTACAGGACACCTCGAAAGAGAACTTGTTAATAGAAGTGGAAAGGGTAGTTATAAAATTATGATAGAGTTCTTCAATGTTGTCCTTATAAGTTAGGAGATGTAATTTACTATTTAAATCCTTTAAGAAAAGGTCAAATTTACTTTTGTCAAAGCGCAATTTTCTTTGTTATCAAAATTATCTTCAATGGTGTTCATGTTCATGGAAAAGTTTAGAGTCAGGGTTAAAGGTTTATGATTAGAGTCTGGTCCATGGTCATTTAAAAGGTTAACATTTGCTATATTTGGTTGGAAATGGGGATATCATATATCACATAATCTATGACATTACTACCTAGCCCATGAATACAAGTCATTTGGTTGGAGTTTTTTCACTTCATTACTCCATTGCAAATTATTATGTCTTGAGAGTTGTAGAGATTGACCAACTCAGTACCAAACAAATTCTCAATTGCGTGTTTAGAGCTTTTTTTGTAGCTATTAGATAAAACAAAGTCGTCATCTAACCATAAATCATTATGGTTGGAATAAATGCTTAAAAGAGTAGATTGTTTAGTTGCAGTCCTAGCATTAAAGTCTCCTAGCAAGAGGATATTACCTTCATTTTTCAAATTATAAATATCTTTTTCTAAATTATTATAGGGACAACTGCTATCTAGATTGTTTTTCTTTTAAAAAGTAGAATTAATAGGTGCAAAATAGAAAATTTCTATATACATCTTCTTAGCATTGGTGTCTAAAATTTCTATCAAATGTACTGATTTATAGGGTTAATCTTATGAAGTTGAATGTGAGGAGAAATGCTCTTTATAATATAACAAGCTATACCTCCTATCCCTCTACGGTGGGACTTTTTGTTCCATGCCGACTACAAGACAAATCCTTCTATGTTAGGGACCTTAGATTCATCATGCTCCCAAGTTTCAACTAAACAAATAGTATAAATATCACTTGGGATCCAACTTATCATAGGACCTTTGCACCATGAAAAGCCACGACAGTTCCAAAAAAGGATCCTGAGTGTCCCAAATTCCAATTTATTATTATCCTTCTAGTCTCTATCCCTAACAATAGTTGTTTTATTTATAATTATTGCCCGTTTTCCTTCTTTCCTAGCCTCTTTTACCTTTTGAACTTCCTTCCTTAATTAAGCTTGGTCTTTGGGAATAAGGTCTACATTCATAAATATTCCTAACCCTTTTAAGCTCGGAGATGTATTGAGTATGCTATATTTATGGTCATTACAACTTACTTTGACACGAATCAACCTATCTTTGTGATCAATTATTTTTCCTAGCCTCTTTGTTTCTATGAGGTAAGTTGTATAAATTTGTGATTTATTATTTAATTATTTTTATACTATTGCTAGTGTATCCTCCTCTTGTTGTTCTTTTATACCAAAAATTATGAGGTTCAAGGATCTTTTATTACAATCATGGTCCAGTTTAATTAGCTTATTCATTTCCTCTTTGATGGGTTTGATATCCAATTTTCTTTCCATATTACTAAGGGATAAATTGTTGGTTAGTTTTTCTTCTAGCTCTTTAATCCTATCTAAGTTGTGATTTTCTTCAACCTCTCCTTCTTGGGTTTATTGTTTATGTTTTTCCAGTTCTTGAATCCTATCCTTCATTTTCTGCCATTCACTGTTGACCCCTAAGAATCTATCCTCTATTTGAGTTTGTTGAAGAGTCTAATTTTTTTATCAAGCATTGCCTCTAGCTCTATTTGGAGTTTTAAGTCTCTTTCTTCACTCTTTTTTTCTAATGATTCTAAATCTATTTGTCTTTTGGAATCTCTCTCTTCTCTCCTTTTTTCTAATGATTCCATATAATCGTAAAGGATCTCTAGGGTGATTTTGGGGGGCCTTCCCTTGATAGGCTGAGTTTTTGAAATAGGTGGTGGAGTGCTCATATTGAAAATAAGAGAAAAAAATAACAATTATTATTTTGGATTGACTTTAAAAATGGAAAATAATTTTCTTAATTGATAATAATGATACTAATTATTATCTCTCAAATCAACTTTTACTTATTAAACTTAAAAAAATAGATAAAAAAATAAAATATATTTAAATCTGATTAATTTTCATAAGTTGATATATTTTAAATTAAAATTGAGTCTAAGTAAAAAGTGACTTGCCTAATTTAACCTAAACTAATTTACGAACACGAGCCCAAGTGCTCAACGGGCAGAAGAAGCAAGAACTAAAAATTATTCAAAATTAGAGAGAGCATTCTGAAAACCCCAGAGAAGTTCCCCTCACCAAGAAACCAAGAGCTCAAAACCATAGAGAAGTATTATGGTTCACATCACAGAGAGTAATCGCAGAGATTATTCTCGTAAAAGAAGGTAAAAACCTAAGAGAAGTATATATATATATAATATATATATATATATCCTCAGTGGACTTAATGGTTAAGAACATGTGTTTCCTCTTAAGAGGTTACAAGTTCAAATCCAGAGGGGGGGTAGGGTATCTATACCTTCGTAGACTTTACCAATAAAATCGTTGGGCGGAGGGGGGTCCCTTGTCCCACAAACAAGGGGGTCGCATATACCAATATGATGTGGCTTGGTCGTGACATATGATATTGTATATTTTAAAATTGTTTTAAAGTTTTTTATATAAATTTTTAATTGTTTAGGTTATAATTGTTTTAATTTCTTTTTAATTTTGTTTTTAATTCTAATTAATTTGTTTTTTTTTTTGTTTTTAAATTGTTTCTATTTTTTTAAATTTTAATTAAATTTGGTTTCGTTTTAATTATAAATAGTTTTTATAATTATAAATTATTTTTTAAATATATATGTTTTCATTTTCGTTTTTTATTTTAGTTTTAAAAGTTTTAACTTAGGTATTTTTCATATTTTTTTAATATGTTTTTATTTTAAATAGTTTTATTTTAATAATTTTTTGAATTTAGAGTCTTTTTTATGGTTTTTTTTCTTTTAATTTTTTAAGGTTTCAAGGTTTTATTATTATTATTATTATTTATTATATATATATATATATATTAAAATTGTTGTTTTTTGGGAAATTTTAAATTTTTTCATATAATTTTATTTTTTTTCCGACTTTTTTTAATGAATTTTTTTTTTTTTTTTAATTTGGGTTTTGAATATATTTTTTTAATGTGTTTTTTTCTTCATTTAAAAATTTTGCCTCACTTTTTTATATAGGTGTTGATTTTAAGGTTGAGCAACTATTTGAGTTTTAAGGTCATGCTTGAAAAATGTTCTAATTTTAACCCATGTTAGAAAAATGGTGCTACTAGTAGCACCACATTTTTATTTGAGGGTTGATTTCCATGGTTTTTTATGCAAAAATATGGGTTTTAAGGGCTAGTGTTCTCGTTTTGAGGTTACATTTCTTGTTAGGTTGGTAACTTTTTTTTATTGACTTATTTCATACACTTAGATCTTAGAAGAATGAGACACCACAAAGGGGTATTCATGATTGTTCATACACTAAAGTGTGTTCCTCGTCTCTCTTTTCTCGGAATTGCTTCACTGCCAACAAGCATCCATAGCCTTGACGATGTTTCCTCGGGATCATAAGCATGGCCCTATTACTAGTGAGTGTCCATAGCCCCGACGAGTTTACATGTATTTCTCACACCATTAATGGTGCTTTCAATTTCCTTGTGAATTTGCTTTAGCATTCACCCTTCAAGATTCGTAAATTATGTATTTTTTTTGCAGCATAGGTGTTTCAGGAAGCGAGGTGATACAAGAGATGCTTTGATATGCTAGTCTCATTCAATACTTTGTCCATATGGGTTCATTCTAAGAAGATACTGATTTATCTTTTATACTTTTGTGAATTGGGGAAATGTATCATAAAAATTGTGCAGAAGGCATCTTTGGTTGCCACCTTATTTTAAACTTTCAGGATCCGATGAACTCCATAAGAGAGTGATCAAACAATTACATGCAGTTTTTCATATAAGAGTATGAATAATTAATCAATAAACTGAGGTTTTCTCTTGAAACAAATCTGAACAGGTTACTACTTTTAGGTACAACCAATATCTGCATTTTTTTGAGCTCTAAAATAATGCAGGTCAACAATATCATTTTTATGTACTTTAAGAGATACTCACACGGGGGCTGATTAAAACTTTGTTATGATGCATGCAGTCCAAATTTTCTATTAGAATTGTACATGGATAATTGAGAATGATTAGCAAAGACCTTATTCACAAACAAAGAAAAGGTTGAATAAAAAGGTAAAAAAGGAAATTGTATTGGAAAGCAATAAAAAAAACTTTAAAATAAAAATGAAAGTAATAAGCAAACATAATATATACAAAGCTACTACATCACCCAAGGTTATTAGGAGAAGTATATTTTTAGCATTTTTCCATTCATAGGGAGATCATCCATGTCTCCCTCCAATGTTGTAAGTCTGAAATTTCAAGATTCAATCTTTTCATGTATTTGGTATGGGCCTAACCATAGATTTTGGAATTTGGTATTTTTTCCTTTCATTTCATTGGCTTTGTCCCATTTAAGAACTAGATCACCTTTATGAAAGTATTTGTTTCCCACAGAATTTTTATCAAACCATATTTTCATTAGTTCTTGATGTTGCATTAAATTCCTTTTAGATTTTTCTCTCTCTTATTCAAGTTTAAGAAGAATATTCAATATCTGTTGCATAACTGGTGTAATGTTCCCAATCTTTCCAAGAACAAGAGCTTAAATTTTCTTTCTTTTTGTTTTAGTGTTTTTCTATGTTTTTGCAAGGTTTCTCATATAAATTACGCTAGAGGATTTTTTCATGAAGTTTACAATATAAAGAGAATGGATATAGCACAATAACACAAAGAAATAGAAATATATAGAGATAGAACACCATATAAGAACCAAATACTTTAGATATGACCTTTATTTAGATAATAGATTATCTTCTTACAATAGAGCTGCAGATCTGGAATGATTGAGATAGAATATCCAAAGATTGAGTGAAAGTAGATCCAATATGCTCAATATCTGAGGAATAATGCCTCCAAAAGCCCCACAACTGCAAATGAAAAGGGAAAAGATCAATTTCTTTCCCTTTTAGGCCGAATCTCTCTAGTCTGGATGAGTTGCGCACTTTTCCTAGTTGTAGATTCTTGATATTTTGGCCCTCTCTTTTTGTATCCCCAACAACAACCTAAATACAAAGGAATATTAGATTTGAGGTTATCAAACACATTTGATGAGCTTCCTTGCTTAAGAATATTGTTTTTGTCCTCCAAATGAATATATCTCCTCAAGGCAGTGTGCCCTCCTCTGGTAGAAATCGAGCCAAGTTCCCAAATAATTGATAGCAAGGTAAAACCCTCCAAACTTGTTATAGGAAAGGAACTCTAGGCTCAAGAATCATTTCCAATTAGGATTCACCTCCAAATCCCTTCTCTTTTCTTCATATCGAACTTCTCTTCTTCAAGTGGTGCACCCCCCTGCTGGAAAAACCTCACTGGTGCGCACTTCTTCTTTCTCTAACTTGTATGAACCACCTATGACTGAATAGAATGGTGAGGGAGGGATATTCCACCTCCTTGTACAAGCTTGTATCAAGAACAAGAGAATCCTTCACTCCCTTGTTGATCTCTAGGGTTTGTTCTCCCAAAACACTCAAAGCGTCTTAGCTCAAGAGCTCAATATGAAAAAGTGAAAATGACTAGAATGAGGAGTGAGACACCCTCCTTTTTCTTTATACCCCTGATCTAGTTTCCACTTGAGTTAATTGATAACCTCCTAAATTTCTTTTCCTTAATTTTCGTCATTTTGTTTCCCCTTAGTTCTCCTTTTTCCCAAAGTCACTTTAAAATTATAACACTATTCTTTAAGTGAATACTTTGGAGCCTCTTAGTCCCCATTTTCTCATGAGACTATAGTATAGTGGGGACATCTAGACTAATAAGTCTCTCTAGACCTCTTATAAAGAGGTGGGGGACATTACAGTCTCCCCTACTGCGAATTGCTTGCCCACAAGAAATTCTGACCGTGCTTTCTGTAGAACCTATTCATTCTCCCAAGTAGAATCCTCTATGGGAAAATCCTTCCATTTGGTCAAGTAATCCTTAATGTTCCTCTTCCTTAGTATCTTCTATCTCACCTCCAACACTTCCTTGGGTATCAATATCAACTGTCCTTCCTCATCCATTGGAGGTATTCCCTCATTATGAGTGATGTGTTTTCCTAATTCCCTTTTCAAAAATGACACATGAAAAACATTGTGAATATTTCTTCCTGGGGGTAGTTCAACCTCATATGCCAGGGCCCCTACCTTCCTTCTTACCCTGTACGACCCAAAATAATGAGGTTTGATATTTTCTGAGCCATTCTTCTTTATGGATGTTTTCCCGTAAGGTTGGAGTCTCAAATACACAAGGTCACCAACCTCAAAAGTGTGCTCCACCCTATGCTTGTCTATCTATATTTTATGTTGATTTTGTGCCCTCATTTGGATCCAATTATGTACCATGGATGCTCTATTGTCCCCTAATACAATCTCCACAAAAGTGAGAGGGTCATAATTGTACAAATCTCATAAATGATAAATACCAATAGACATGTGGTAGGTGGTGTTGTAGCAATACTCACCCAAGTGTAGCCACTTAACCCATGCCTTTTATTTCCTTGATACATAATTACTGAGATATCCTTCAACACATTTGTTCTATTTATGTTTGGCCATCACTTTTGGGATGATAGCTAGTGATGGGAGTCAAGGTCGTACCCACCAATCTGAATAGTTCCTACCAAAAGGTACTCATAAAACTAGTGTCCCTTTCAATCATAATGGCTTTGGGTAACCCATGCAACCTAAATATCTTTGTAAATAAAATTTCGACCACATGTGATGCACTATAATCTATGGAAATGGAGAAAAAATGGGCAAACTTAGTCAATATGTCCACTACCACAAAGATGCAATCCTTTCCCTGAACTTTGGGAAAACCTGTGATGAAATCCATGGAGATGCTCTCCCATTTGTTCTATGGAATAGGAAGTGGTTGCAATAATCATGTTGGATGAGTGTGCTCATCCTTATTCTCTTGACACGTGGATCATTCCCTGATGTGGTGCATGACATCCTCCTTCATGCCCCTCCAAGTGAATTTTTCCCTTACTTGTCTATATGTCTTGATGAATCCTTGATGCCCTGCCAAAGGTGAGTCATGACATGCTTGTAACACTTTCCTTTTGAACTCTGACTCGGGAACCAAAAATATTCATCCCTTGTAGTATATTATGTCATCTATGATTATGAAATTTTCATTTTTCACCTTTCCATCCATTAACTCGCATGAAAACTTGTTTTTGGAATATTCTACCAATAGATGTACCTTCCAGTCAACTGGTATATCTGTCATGGCATACATTGAAGGTCTTATGGATAAAGCACCAACAACCACATTGTTCTTCCCTTTGACAAATTCAATGTCAAAATCATAAGCTTGGATCTTGCTAACCCATTTTTGTTGCCTCTCATTAAGATATTTTTGGTCTAAGAAGTACTTGAGGCTATTATGATCATTCATGACTACAAATGTTTCCCCAACCACATATTTTCTGAACTTCACTAAAGCATGCATTATGTCCAACATTTATTTGTAATAAATAGTGTATAAGATCTCAGGCCCCCTCAGTTTTTGGCTCTCATAGGAAATGGGGTTACTATTATACATAATAATTGCTCCAATGCCCTCACCTAATGCTTCACACTCCAATATGAAGGGTTGAGAAAAATATGGTAAAGAGAGAACCAAACAAGTGCTCATTGCCTTCTTCATCTTATCAAATGTCATCTGTGCCTCTTGTCTCCATCTAAATGTTCCTTTTTTGGTCAAATCTATCAGGGGTTCCCAAAGCTAAGAGAATCCTTTGAAAAACCTCTTGTAGTAACTGCAAATTCCAAGGAATCCCTTCAGTTCAGTAAGAGTTTTTGGTGTTGGCCAGTCAAGTATGGCTTGTATTTTTTCATGGTACACCTATAGCCCCTTTTCTCCAATAATGTGTCCAAAGTAAAGGACTTCAATCATCCCAAATTCACATTTTGATTCCTTAGCGTACAAATATTGTTCTTCCATGATGCTTAAGATCTAGTCTACATGTTTGAGATGATGCTCCCAGGTTTTTCTATATATCAACAAGTCATCAAAGAATACTAGAAGAACCTTCATCAACTTCTTTTTAAAGACATGATTCATACATGACTGGAAAGTGGTTGGCGCATTAGTTTGTCCGAATGGCATAACAAGAAATTAATAGTGGCCATAGTGGCACCTGAAGGTTGTCTTGGACATATCTCTTTCTCTCATTTTGATTTGATGATAACCAGAGCACAAATTGATCTTGGTGAAGTAAATTGTGCCATGTAACTCATCCAATATCTCATCTATCCAAGGGATAGGGTATTTTTTCTTTATGGTTATCATGTTTAAGGCACTGTAATCAATCATATGTGCATAGTTCCATCTTTATTTCTCATGAATACCATCGAAGATGCAAAGGGGATAGAACTTGGCCTATTATGGCCCTTGTCCAATAGCTCTTTAATATATTTTTGAATTTAATCCTTAATTTTTTTTGGATGTCTATATGGGGTAGTTATTATAGGTTTTGTGCCCTCCTCCAACTCTATGATATGCTCAAATCCTCTATCTAGTGGTTTCCCTGGTGGAATAGGATCAAAGACCTTGTTGTGATTATAAATGATTATATATATGTCATGGAAGTATTGAGGATGCCCATCATTTTACAATTGAAGTGATATTAGACATTATGCTACATAAACCATGTCTTCCCTCTTGAAAATGGCCTCCATGCACTTTGTTATAACCACTCTAGGTGCATTTCCTAGCATTCCCTTCAAGGTCACCCTTTTTCCATTCTCTCCATTGAATGAAATTTCCATGGTCTTGTAATTTGTAGTGATAGGTACCAATTTACTAAGCCACTGGACTCCCAATATAACATTGGTGTCTGGTAGGTACATCACATAAAATTCTTGTACTACTAAGTCATGCTTACCCAAGGTGAGGCTTAATATTGGAATGTGTTAGTAACATTTCTTGTCCGGGGCACAAGAGCATTCGGGTCAACGAGTCGCAAGAGGAGCGCCAGAGCACAACGCAGAAAATCTCATTTCAGGCTCCCAAGGAAGCGAGCGGGCGAGATTATATCATCGGCAGTCCAGATTCATCCATAAGAGCAGATCAGCGGTTGGAGAAAAATTGCGGTTAGCGGAGTTGCGACGATATTAATGCAAATGCATCGCGCCCATATTATATTTAGGGAAGGATAGCAGCCATCCATCCAAAGGACGTGTGGCACGAGATCTAGTCGCGTCGGCGTTTCGAAAATCGTGAGTTCAAAGGGTGAAGGTTTCGTGTTGTCCTATATCTCAAAACCCCGAACCCCAAAGGCGTCGAAGGTGCCCAAAGTTGGGTCCGCAGTATTACAGAGCAATATAGGCCGTCCATCCAAAGGATGCGTGGTGTGAGATCTAGTCGCGTCAGCATTTCGCCAATCGTGAGTTCAAAGGGTGAAGGTTCTGTGTTGTCCTATATCTCGAAACCCCGAACCCCGAAGGCGCCGAAGGTGCCCAAAGTTGGGCCCACAGTATTACGGAGCAATCTAGGTTGTCCATCCACAGGAGACACCTGGCGTGTGATTAGGTTCCTCGTCGTTTCTCCCATGCGATTTTAAGGTGCAAAGAGAAGCTCCGTCATTTCTCGATGCACGAGGTGTAAGGAGTGTCTAGGACCTGGGCCCACAGCATCGTTGGGAGAGTTCAGAACCGTCAGATCTAGAGGGATGCGTGGCGCCAGATTAAGCCATCTCGTTATTTTGCTCATCGTGATTTCAAGAAACAACGATCAACCCCTTCCTATTCATGAACGTCGAAAGCTCCTTTGAGAGTAAATGCAAGGTCACAGCCCATCGTCACATGGGAAAATAGAAAGAGATGTTCAAAAGGGGCCAGGGATGTCGAGTCCAGTCGCCAAAAGGTTCATCGTGTTCTCTGGGTGCCATTTGATCCGACCTCAAGCCTGGTTTTTGCTTGAAGTAAATGAAGGTAAGAAAGAGTGGTTGAAACCTCTCTTCATGCATTAAGTGCAAGATATGGAGAGCCTGGCCAATAGTCTGCTTGAGAGGGTCCTGTGTACCATTTTTTCCAAAGAGGCCATGCCCAGTCCTCGATTAGCCAGAGGAGGTCTGCACACGCTAACTTGGCTCTTAATGGCTCAGCTACTCCCCTTACAGGAGCCATGCGCAGTTAAGATGGCGTCTGATGAAGGATATATGTTCGAATTTGGATGAAAGGACACCGAGTCTTGGGTGACTGAGCATGCCGTTGTTGGGCAAATTTTATTTGAGTATATAAACTCACTCTTTGTATTTTGTAAAGTATCAATGGTTGAGTGAGGCTCTCGGTGGTAAAAATTTAATGAAGCACTGTTATTCTGGTTATGCATGGACTCTCAAGACTTCTTGTCTTATGAATGTCAGTTTCTTTCACGTCTTTGTTTACATTGTGTTAGAACGACTCAGAATTGGAGAATCTAGTCAAGTTGTAACTGTTATAGGATGATGTAGATTGGATCACTGTAACAGTTGCATTGTTTCTAATCGGTCCTTGTTATTTTTTTAGTGCTAAACGACTTGGAATTAGAGATTCCAGTCAAGTCCCCCTTTCAATTTCTCGAAGCCCTGAACCAGAGGATTTTGCATTCAGAGTTTTTCTTCTACAAATTACTAAAAGGCCTATTGCCTGAGGTATTTTGTCCACTCCTCTCATCAAGTCTTCAACCTACTCATTTTCAAATCACCTCATTGACTGAAGTTAGATCAAGACCTCCTTTGTTTCTCACATGCCAGACCCAGTCCCTGAGTTAGAGTGATATCTCCCCGAGTCTCTACCCATTTGATCACCCATTAAAAACTATCATGACATAAAACTGATGGGCGTCGAGCTCTGCTCCTGCAAGCAATCCAGGAGCGACTTTTGTCGCCAACATTTCTGGCGCCGTTGTCAAGGACGAAGTTGAAGATTTTCCATTGTCAGGGACGAAGTTGTAGATTTTCCCTGGGCAGAACGACATTGAGCCTCTGATTCTGAAGGTGCATCAGACATTAGAGCCCTTCAATATTTCTACTGTGCACCTGGTGACTCCACTGTGGTGACTCCAAGGTTTCCACATCACTATTTCAACTGTGGCTATTGTTAGCACACCTGAAATCCGACCCTAAGGAGCTTTCTCGAGAAGGTTTCAACAGTTGCTTTCTCAGCCTGAGAAGCTTCCTGGGGTAACAACAACGTTAGAATCTAGCCTTTGATGGTGAACAAGGACCAGACACATTTGAAGCTATGCATCTTTCACCTAGTGACTCCATGATTCAAGGATCGATTGGAGACTCCACTGGTTCGATATGGAGAAAATCCTTGCTCACAGGTTTGCTCCTTTTAATTTTTCTGCTATTCCTGGTTTTCCTAATGTTGTCCCCTCTCCGAATGAATGGGGTGATTATTTGCCCATATTTGGAAAGCATGAAGATGACAACCCTGCTCAACACCTCTATACTGGATTAAGTTGTTTTGGACGTAGGCTATGAGGATGATCCTGATGACCTGGATCAGAGCTTCGTCCTTTCTCCTCCCCATTCGTCTGCAGTAGGGGGGGGTTATGAGATTGATGAAGTTCCCAGGGAGGAGGATGGTGCTCTGAGTGAACTAGTGGTGTAGGCGATATTCCCCACTCCCCAGTGTGCAAAATTGGAATCTGAAGGCAACAAAAAGGATTTTCCAGTCTTCAAGGCAGATGATCTAAGCAGCTCTTTTTGTTGATACTGAGAGGGGGGTGAATCAGTATCAAGTACAATTTAAAAAAAAATTCCAACTTATACTTAAACC
>CBVK0101569854.1:0-33853 GCA_900067695.1 Picea abies | reverse complement strand
TGATGGATGGCAAGAGATTGTCCACCCGACAATCTCCCAACATCGTGGCTAGCCTAATTTATCCCTACCTACTCCTTTGCCTATTAACCCCATTGTCCAAGCTACCCCCCACTCACCAGTGTAGTCCTCTCATTCTAGCAAAAGGTTGAAAACCGAGGCCCACCATGCCCTTAACAAAGGAAAATCCACCGTTGTCCCTTCCTCACCCTCCAATGGATATGACAAATCCATGTCTTTTCGGATGCATTTGAGGGACGATTGTTCCCACACGATCAACGAGATTAGGCCTAAAGGCTCAACGCATCCAAAGGAAAATTCAGGAAAATTGAAGGGTGACAGCAACAATCAAGGAAAGATTGCATCTCAGAGTGGGAAATATGTCTTTTGAGTTTTTATTTTATCTATTGTTGATGATAGTTTAATCCAGGAATTTTTTGGACAACATGTTTTATTTTTGGACATATGAGTAATACTTTTTTTGAAAATAATTTCAAATATCATGAGCTAAATTGTCAAATGTGAATATGATGATGGGAGCCACAAGGAGGTGTGTTTCTAACTAAGTTATGTTATGATTTTTATGAGCTAAAGGAAGTCACAAGGGGTCCCACTTACTAGTATTATTTATTTATAACACTTATTATGATCATAACTTTTCCCCCTTAACTAAAAATTTGGTTTGAATCTTTAGTTAACTTAACTAATGAGGTGGTTCAACTACCTCAAACATTTCTTATTTTCTTAAAGGCAAAAGGAAAGGGAGGAACAAGTGGAGGATAGAAGCAGCATACTAAGGTTTTCTCTTTGAGTTTACGTTGAGATAGTTCAGTTTTCATTCATTCATATATTCTTCACAAGCCTAATTTTCTTTTATGATAGCAGGGTCTTATTGTAGAAAACAATATCCAGGGTTGAATTACATCATTCAGACATTTGTTTTTCAAAGGTGTTGATCTATCTTTGATAGTCTGTGTAGACTTGTCTGTTTGTGAATTAATTTTCATGAATGACAAAAGATATTGTGTAGAGTCAAGTGGGAAGTGATATGTGGCAAGCTGATCTAGCTTTTAGAATTCAGTTTTGGTATTTTGTCAGAGGTCCTTTTGTATGTTCCATCGGGAATGTCTAAGTTTGACTTTCGGTGTGTTC
Source organism: Picea abies (assembly GCA_900067695.1). Lineage (NCBI taxonomy): Eukaryota > Viridiplantae > Streptophyta > Pinopsida > Pinales > Pinaceae > Picea > Picea abies. Next base: position 32,704 of record CBVK0101569854.1, on the reverse strand, counting down.
AAGAATAGGTGATTCCTCCTAAGAGGATGGTGGAGAGTTATCTACAGATGGGATTTAGGGTGCTTTTTCTAGCAGATAATCATTAGGAATTTTGACACCATTATAAGTGATGACACAGACTTGGGCGACATGGGTGGTCAGGTGGGAAGGAAGATTGCCTCGGTATGAACCTGTCAATGATGGGTCATGAAAAAACCCAAGTTTGATGTCTAACATTGGTGAAAGGTCGAAACTAGAGTGAATAAGTGGGAGGGATATTATCGATGTGCCCTGACTGATTAGGTTCATAGTGGGTTAGTTGGTCAATGGTGACAATATTCCCATTGTGGGGGAAGAGTATGGTGTGAAATACTAAAGAGAATACAACTTGCATGGTGTACATGCAGTTTCACCCAAAAAGGATGTTATAATCCATTTGGGTGTCTATGAACTCAATGTTGATAAGGATGTTTTTCCCTTGAGTTCTACTAGAAAATTTTGATAGAGGCCTTCTAGTTGGGATGGTCGACCATCATAAGCTCAGAGGGTGACAGATGAGGGGACTAACTCTAGTGAACCAATTTGTTTCCATACATTTTTGGACATGATGCAAGTATATTACTCTTCATTGATAATACAACGATGGATGGTGATGTTCCTAATATTAATGGGAATTTGGAAGGTGACTAGGGATGGAATTTTTGGGTATTTTTTGTCCAAGTCAAAGGGGATTAGGTAGGTGTCGGTCGGGTCTACTACCCCCAACTGTGAAAGAAAATAATTTATTTGGGAAGGGAATGTTTGGAGAACCTTGAGTACTGACACGGCTATGGGTGACTATGTTAGATCATCAATAAGGATGTAGTTTTGGGCGACCCTTTTATGAGGGTTATGCACATTCCTGCATAATGGTGTACAAGGAATCTTGGTGGTGGATTCAGTGTTAGGATGAGGAATAATTAAAGGTTATCATGATGGTAATCAGGGGGACTCAGGTGTAGTTGGGGAGGGGTCAAAAGGCATACCATATTGGTGACTGCGAGTATCTAAAAGGATTTCCTCTTCCATGGTGAGAAGGATGTGGTGGTCTATTGCATCACTGGTTTTTGGTTGGCCAGGTTGAGGGAATCGTCCCATTCATTGTGGGTGAGGAGCAGTTTCTTGTTGTGGGTTAATGAAACCTTCATGAGGGATTGTGTTTTGTAAGACCATAGGTGGAGGAAGAGACATATAGTTGGCAGGTACGTACTGTGGCCCTTGAGGGGTGGGAGGTCGCAGTTTCTTGTTGTGGGTTAATGAAACCTTCATGAGGGATTGTGTTTTGTAAGACCATAGGTGGAGGAAGAGACATATAGTTGGCAGGTACGTACTGTGGCCCTTGAGGGGTGGGAGGTCGTGGAGGATTCATGGCTTCCTTCCTGCATTTGTAATAATCTATTTGGGGTAAATGATGTGTATAATGACCATATTCACCACATAATGCACAAGGGAAATTGGTTCAAATATATTTTTTCCCCTTGGAGTGGTTTTCCATTGTTATTTCCCCTTGGTGGTGTTGGTTAGCTGGATTTTGATTGCCTCTAGCTGGGGGGTGTGGTTTTTTGGGGTTTACCACTTGGCCTGGGTTTTTATTCTTTCCATTTCTCCAGCGGTTATTAGGTTTATTGGGGGGATTGATTGTATTCAATTGTTCAAAATCTTGAGCTTGTTGAATAGTAGAGCGTTAGACAAAATTTACCCCTACCTATTGTTGTCCATGTGGTGGGGAAGCGGGTTGGGGGAGGGACCAGAGAAGGGGTAGTAGGGATTACCTAGGGGCGGTCCATATTGATTGTATGAAGTAGTGGTGCCCCCACTAGGGCTGGGAGTATATGATGTGGGTAGTAGTGGGTTGGATTGTGGTACTTTCACTAGGTGAGTGGGAGGTGTAGGTACATTTGTTCCCATGGTGGGAGACAATGGTACCATGAATGGTGGTTGATGTGGTGGGGGAGGGTAGTATGAGTGCCCCCCATATGGTAGCTAATATGGGTTGGCCCCAAACATGGGTATTGGTTTGACATGTGGATGAGTATGGGCCATGGACCCATTTAACCCATCAACTGCATGTCACATTCCAGGTTTTTCTTGACCAAAAAGTAAAGGACGAGGAGATTCTAGGAGAATGGAGTATAGGTACCCCGATTGGGAATAAATGAGATCAAACTGTTGAGATTTTGTGATGGCTTCGTCTTCATTTTTAGGTGAAGTTGTGGCTACGTCTTTGCCGATGATAGGGACTAGTGATCTGAAGAACCAATCTAGTCGTTGCTATGGAGTAGTATCAACCTTGCAAATACTTCTTCGTCTACACCACTTGTGAATATGAAAAACTATATGAACAACGATGGTTTGTTTAAATTATGAAAGAATCTCCAAACCAATGCCATGACATATAGGTAGTTGAAAGAAAGATAGGAAGGCATTGGCTAATGACTCAAACATCATATGAGACCATGATTTTCATCCACATACCATTTGGTAGAGGGACCGACGAGGGTTCATTGAACTAAAATTAAAGGAATGGAATATTCCATACTGTTGTTGGAAAAACACCATAAGTGGAAATACATGACATGGTTGGATGGGTATTCTCTAGGTTTGTCTTCCAACTTGGGGATATCAGAGAGTAACTTATTGGGTATATTCGGCCAAGTGGGGTCATGTAATATGGGATCATTCATCAATTTGGTTAAATATGGGATATTGAGTGATTCCAAGTATGGAATGATGGGGGTGGTCCCTGCCATGGTGTCAGGAAGGGTAGAAGTGGTCTATCGAGGGGAAGATTGGGAGCTTACACCTTGTGAAGAAGGTTGGGCTCTTCCTGCTTGTGGTGGAGGAATAGTATGTGAGTTGTTCTAGGTATTGGTTCCCAATAAGGTGGAACCAATCAAAGAAGATCCAAGAACTTTGGCACTCAATGGTTTATGGGATGCTTGTGTTGTTGTGTTAGCAAAGTTGGGTACACCTCCCAAAATTGGGGGAGGGTTTCTCAAATTTCTACAAAAATGGGGATGTTTTGGTTCCCCTATGATTCTAGAATATATGTGAATATGTGCATATGGTGGTGAGAATAAATGATGGAACAAGTGATTTTCAAATTATCTTAACAATGTATTCATAAACTACATGTAATCAAATGGTGGAAATCATACACAAATCAATAATGTAAATGGTAGTTGGGTTTTTCTGACTCCACGTGGGGGAATATAAAAAATTACATGTGTCCTATCATACATAACATCCTTCCTCTCAAATAATATTGGTTCTCAAAACACACACCCGATAGTAGGGCCAAAACCCACTTGAGGAGAATCTAGTGAAGGGATGAACAATCGGTTATAATGAGGGGTGAAGGGGTCATATCCCAAAAGTACTGGAGATATTTCCCCACAATCGTTCAAAATATGATTGAGGTGTGATTACATCCCCAAAACACCAAATTGGGTAGATATATCCTATATTAGGACACTAAACTAAATCTATCAAGCACGACATTTAGATTTTTAGCCACAGAAAAAAGGTCACTAGCTAGATCCTTTCCAAGGGTTGGGTGACCCAAGGAGCCATGCATGGAACAAATGAACCTTGGCCTTCGATAATTCATGGGTGTTTCCATACCTTATGGTGTAGGAATGATTGATTGGAAGGATTTTGGTACCCTATGTCACAAATTTCTAAGTTTCAAATGAAAAATGAAGATGGGGAATTATTTGGATCCCTATCCCGAAGATCGTAACTTAGACTACAAAATTGTTTTGTCTTCCTCCCGTGGAGGTTATAAGTGGGTTATATATATTAGTAAAGAAAATTAAAGAAGAAATGTGATGGTTACAATGCATTAAAGAGGAAACACATAAATAAAACATAGGAGATTGGCCACAATATAGAAGGTTGATGCAAATCAGATTTGGAATAGAAAGAGAAGAAACCATGCAAAAGTATACAGGGTTAAGAATTTTGATGGATCATATTGTGCAATGAATTTCAAATTGGTGGAATACACCCAAGAAAGAATAGATTCATAGTTTTATACATACACTTGAGACTATTCCCAAGAACTGGTATTTAGAACTAGAAGTGCAAAGAGGGACAATAGATTGGGAAGAGCTAATCTGGAATTTCAAGGTAACATTTAGTTTTGAAGCTGATTCACCCTTTGTAGATGTAGATTTGAAAGTTATTTGAGGGAAGATATTATAGAAGAATCCCAGACAGAATTAGTTCCTGTCATAGGTGATTTTAGGGGCTAAATTTCCCAAATGGGCTAATTTTCCATGGTTTTTCCAAAAACTATATTCGCTAATTTTCATCTTTTCTAAAAACGATTCGCCCAAATTCCATAGAATAAAAACATTTTACCTTAAATCACCAAAATTTTATAGAAACTATATAAAATCTTATAAATTTGAATATTTTTACAAAACTATCGCCAAACTCTTTACATTTTGCATATTAAGGACTAGTAAGATTAGCCCAAGTTTCTACAAAGATTAGCCCAAGTTTCTACATTTTAATATAAATTTTCATCCTTAAAATAATCCCTAGTTCCTGTTATTAGTACACATGGAGCAGCTACGACATTCCGTGAATTAATTGAGTGTTACAATATTATTGAAGAAGACCTAGAGGATGAGGATCCAAGAAAGGTGCAAGTACCAGAGACTGAATGGGAGTGTGCAGTAGAAGGTCTAGAACTTGAATATGATGCATATGTCAAGCCATTAAGAGTGAACAAAGTGAATATTGGCATGACAGAGAACCCTAAGTTTGAAAAAATTGGGGACTATTGGAACGAAGAAATTGTTGTGAAGATTGCAGATTTACTGCGCGAGTATCAAGATTTGTTTTCGAATACCTTTACAGAGATGAAGAGGATTGTATGGGAACTAGGTGCAATGAATATATTTATAAAGCTAGATGTTAAGCTAGTTAGAAAGATATCTTACATATTGAATCTGAAGCATAAGGAAATAGTGAAAGAAAATCTTGATAGAATGTTAGAAGCTAGTATCACCGAGCCCCATCACAAAGTCCAAATGGATAATCTTGATGGTAGTACAATATAATAATATAGGGGGAGTTATAGTATGTTTAGACTTAAGGAAAATGAATGATTTTTGTTTGCATGATCCATTTCCGACCCCCTTTACAGATGAAGTATTAGAGAATGTAGGAGGGAAGGATGCCTACTCATTCATTGATGGATTATCAGGTTACCATCATTTTAAGATTGTGACACAAGATAGACACAATATGACATTTGCGATAGAATGGGCGAGCTACCAGTATAATGTGATTCCATTTGGGTTAAATAATGCACCTATTGTGTTTTCTAGAGTAGTGGTTGCATCCTTTAAGGAAATTATTCATAAGTTTCCTGAAGTGTATTTGGATGACTGGATTGTGTTTAGCTTATTGAAGGACCATATAGAAACTCTGGGCTTGATGCTTGATATATGTATGCAATATCAAATCTAACTACATATGAAGAAGTGTATTTTATATGCAACATTCAGGAATTTTCTAGGTCATGTGGTATGCAAACAAGGCTTATTAGTTGATCCTGCAAATATCATTGTGATTGTTAACTTTAAACCACTTGAGTTAGTGAGGCAATTAAGAAAAACCTTGGTTCATACAAGATATTATATGAATTTCATTAAAGGATATGCACATATTACAACTTTGATGGAAAAGTTGTTAAATAAAGAAGCTAAGTTCCAGTGGAATCAAGAGTGCTAGCATGGTCTCGATGTGCTGAAACATAAGTTAGTCATTGTGCCCATTCTTATATTCTTGGATTGGAAGAAATATTTTCACGTTCATGTCCATCCATAGCTCTCATCAAAATGTTACCTCATCCAGGGGAGGGAGATTTAAATAATCCAATTTCCTTTGTGAGAAGGAAGCTCTCAAATGAAGACAAGAATTACACGACAACAAAAAGGGAAGGTCTGGAAATGGTGTATGCCTTGCATAAATTCAGACATTATTTGTTGGGATCCCACTTGAAGATGTATACAGACTACTTTGTGCTCAAATATATAGTGAACAAGCCAATTTTTTGGGGGGGAGAATCTATAGATCGTTGTTGTTGTTCCAGGAATATGACCTTGAATTCATTGTAAAGCGAGGAAAACTCAATGCAGAACCAGGCCATCTATCACGCATACTGACAGGGGAAGACACAAGAAATCTAGATGATAACTTAGCATATGTGAATTTATTTTTAGTTCAAATGATTGATGATTATTTTGCAGTTCTTGTCCAATTCTTATGTACATGAATGGATCCATCCGACATGACAGAAGCACAAAAGAAGCAACTAGTGGTTAAATCATTATATTATCAATTGATGGTAGGGAATATGTACAAGCTAGGCACATATGGGATACTGGGATTTTGTGTACTGGAACATGAAATACCCATGATACTAACAAAGGTGCATAGAGGAATTATATAAGGCCAATATGCAAGAGAGGCGACAACCTAGAATATCTTACGTGCAGGGCTATGGTGGCCCACCCTCCATAAAGACACGAACGAGAATTATCAAAGTTGTGACATCTACTAGAGAGTAGGAATACCATCTAGAAGGGATGAAATTCCCTTGAATTCGTAAGTTACATTGTATGAATTTGACAAATGGGTAGCGAATTTTATTGGACTGATTAATCCACCAACAAGAAGATCAGGAGATATGTACATAATACTACAACATATTACATGATGAGGTGGGAAGAAACTAAACCTATTACTGACTACAACATGGATATAGTTGCGTGATTCTTATTTGAAAATGTAGTTACCATATTTGGGTGTCCTATAATACTTATGATTGATCAGGGAACAAATTTTTTTAACAATACAATTACAACACTAACAGAAGGATTCCAAATTCACCATCAAAAGAGCACTCCATATCACCCTCAAGAAAATGAAATTGTGGAGGATTTCAATAAGATATTAGAGAATGCATTGAATAATATATGTAATGTAGGACAAGATGATTGGCATTTAAGTATTTCTGCAGTATTGTGTGATTATAGAATGACATGCAAAAAGTTGACAGGTTAGATACCCTTTAGATTGGTCTCTGGTCAAGAAGTGATCATGCCTATGGTGTTTATTGTAGCTACTTTGTGCATTTCTTCATTAATATAACTTACATATACTAGAATAGTGAAATAAAGACTCTCACAACTCTTAGCATTATAAGAATATCGATTTGTCATAGGGTTCCATCAACAAGTAAGGAATTCATGCGACAAATCTTGGCATGACAGACAGATCAAGAAAAAGCAGTTCCATACTAGAGATTTAGTACTTCTCTATGATAGTAAGTTATTATAGAACCCTGGGAAGTTCAATATGCATTTGTTAGTCCCGTACGTAATCATATATGTGACAAAAGCAGGTGTTGTTCAAATAGAACAGTTGGATGGAGAAGTGGTAGAAGGATTAATGAATGATAGTCAGTTGAAACTGTATAGGGACAAATATACTTTCATGAAGTAGTCTGAATTGTGTAGAATTTGTACCATAGAACTTGTATTATAGTGTATCGTAGTAAGACAAGACAGAAAAAATAAGTAAAAAGGAAGAAGAAAAATTGTCACAGAAGAGAAAGAAGTTGATAGAGGGGCGCATAGATAGAGGAAGCGAGTCACACAGAAGAAAGAGATTATGCAAATAGAAAGGAGATTGTGCAGAGAGAAGAGATCACACAAAGATAGGAAAACACATATTTATTAGTAAAGATCATTAAAGAAGGAATATGATGGTTACAACACATTAAAGAGGAAACGTGATGCGAAAAAACAGTTATGAGGAACCATTGTTTCGAAACGATGGAGGTGCATAGAAATAAATGGAAAGTACTACAAATATCATAATGGAATGACATATCTAGAAGAAGATACGATGGAGGATTTGGAATTAATGAAGGATTAAGGAAAGTTTTGAATGAAAATCACTAGTTTATTAGACGACATGCTTCAGCACGAATACAAAGTAACAAATTTCGAAGGGTTATAAATACAGACACAAGGTCCGTGAAGGAAGGTTATTTTTATTTGCATTTTGTATCGAGAGATGAGAGAGAAAGATTTGTAGAGTCGAGTTATAGAGAGAAGTTGCAAAGTCAAGTTGTAGACCTCAATGGTATGTGGAAAATATCACATGGAATAATGCCACCACCAAAGGCAACAACATCAGCATCAGTACTGAAGAAGCATAGGATCCAACTAGTAGTGAAACTAGTAGTAGAAGAAACTCTATTTCATAATCCTCAGAGCAAATTTTCCCATGCAATTACATACCATCCAGGAAGGACACAACAAATATGGTCCACCTACAAAAGGATACCAACTACGAACTTGTAGAGCTAGAGATTCGAAAAGGAGTAATCGTGGATGGAGACATGCTAGGAATGATGCCACAATTGAATTATGTTGATCACGACACTATAGATGACAAGAAATTATTATATCTAGTACCCAAAAAATATTTTAAGAGACACATCAGTGAAAAAACACACATGATCATGATAGAACCCTAAATATGGGTGACAAGATTATAAAAATCTAACATACTTAACCTCTTCGACATACCACACTTTGGAAAAAGAAATGAGATCAATGCCCAGATCAAGATGCTACTGAGTTGCATGCATGTAGGATATCTATGGCTCGATAGGTCAGTTTATATTGACACATACCTGATCATGTACATTACGGGTCTACCTCCATGGAGGGAGGACCCTACATTATTTTTCTTCAACAAAAAGAATGAGAAGACTCTAGCCAAGACCATGAGGGAAAAGTTTTACATGAAAAGAGCACAACGCGACTTGGATGTCACAAGCATATGTGATCCAACTGTTAGGTTTGCAAAAAAACTCATATCATGCTAATTATTAAGGAAGTGCAAAAAGGACGAAGTACCAACAACAGTCATTGCAGCAACAAAGAAGTGTGTTGAAGGAATACAAATGAATTGGGAGAAATTTTTTCTCAACCAGTTCTTAATGGATTGTGAGGAATACCAAAAAAAATGTATACACTTTCATTATGCATGGCTCTTAATTCACATCGCATTATCATCCTAGAGGGTGTCGGATGAAACCCATTTTTTGGGTGTAAAAAATAAGCCATGCCTCACCGCGTGCTACCAGAACTTGTGGCACACTACACATAAGGCATGACAGACCGACAAAATTATTGCATTCTATATATATAAGGAGACAATCTGGATCAACATCCATAGCACATAAAGGATACCACCACAAGTGTTCAAGGCATATAAGGCACTGGCACACTTTAAGGCAGGGCACCACCATATGTATGTGAAGGCAAATAAGGACTTGGGTCAATAGTGGTTGAAAAATTTCTACAGGTTAAATTTGCAAGATATGGGCCAAATTATGGAATATTGGGATGAATATTGAAATATCCCCGCAACAAGCACAGAGAAACCAACACAAAAAATACAACCGAAGAAGAAAACCCTAGTAGTGCAACATAAATATGATTATGAAGAAGAAGGACAAGAAAAAGATAGAGGTAATGGGACACATGTGACGTCCCTGCACATATGATAAAAGAGAAAAGAAGTGGATCCAAAAGGGAAGGAAAAATAATTTTATATGGGGACAACACCCCCACAGTGTGAGAACAAAAAAGTGACCAAGGAAGCGGTTGTTCAAGATCTCACAAAGGATGACTATGAAAGAATAGGTGACTAGGTGAAAGAAGTCACAGATGATGCATTTCGGGGCATGCAACACCAATAGGAGGAGATGCATAGACAAATTCAATAAAATATGGCCCAATTTCACCAATTGTTAGAGGAAGCAAAGTTAGCACCCATAGAAAGGGTAGAGGGGGAACATACGACAAGAAAAACAAATATGGGGGAGGAAAGACCAACATTCTCCTAGGAAATAGAGGTCATAGGCGCATGACAATAAATCAAGTTAGTATCATGGGAAGTACAATTCCCAACAGAGGATATGTAGGCACAAGTAAGGGCACTCGGTCATTTTGACTTAGTACTATCACAACTACCGATAGAGATATTGCAAGAGTTGTAGACATGCATGATGTAGGAGCTAAAATAGCATGTTGAGAATACATATAGCAAGTTGATTAAGTTTACAACCAAAAAAGTATCCTTGGATAAGGAATACAATAGATTTAAGCAGGAGCGGGATGAGGCAATGTAGAAGGAAGAACGAATGCAACAGGAATTCGAGAAGGTTTACAACGACATCATGGAGGCTCATACCAAAATGGAGGTTCTTTTCGAGGAGAAAGTAACAAATATAAGTGACCCCATTAAGGGCTTCCATGCATGTATCAGTGACTTGGAAGTGTGCATGACACCGAGTAATCCATCAAATGAAAGGGAGAAAAGAGAGTAGAAAACAACTGCAGATGTGGAGAGCATCATGGATCTATAGATAAAGTGCATGTAGATTTATGTAGAAACCATGGCCATCTGGACAAAATTAATTAAAGACATGAAATTGTAGGAGCTAAGTTAGAAGATACAAGATGTGTAGAGAAAGGAAATTGTTTTTAAAGAGGTAAAGGGTACATTATCGCCAACAGAGGTGGCAACTTCCATGGATGAGAATAATAAAATGTATTTAGAAATGAATCAGTTAAGGGTAGAGAAACAGGCCAACGCACCAAAAATTGAGGTGTTGCAAGAGGAATCATACATGGTGACAATGACCTTAGCAACCCCTCAAAGTATTTCTAGCTAGGCAGTTGACAGAAGTGTTGAGCAGATGCAGACTCAGTGTATTGACGAGAAAGTGGAGACAATTTTGTAGAAAGAGATAGAGAATTCCATGAAATAAAAGGAGACCTTAAAAAACTTCATGGAAAACTGGAAGATGGATTGAGTGTATTGGGACAAGCCACAAGTGAGTGTTAGGGGCTTGTTGGATAGAAATTTTGGATAAGTTTTGGTAAAATTTTTGGATCTACGTCACGACAATTTAAAGAATAAAAGGAAATTAAAATATGGACCAGAGTGCACAACAAAGAGAATATTTCAAGGATTCAAAGTGTGCAATAAGAGGAGATGTGACAGAGCGATATGTAAAAGGTGGAAAAAGGTTACAAACCATTAGGATTTTTGGGACATTTTGTCCACTTTTGTAATGACATTGTAACATGGTTATCCCTATTTATTATGTGTAACTATGTAAAGGGTTGTGGGGAAAAGGGTTGGAAATGGTTGATGTTATGGTCAAATAGTGAGTTTAGTCTATGCTAGGTGATTTAGATAAGTATTTGGATGTATGACCAAGGTTTTGGGAGGTAGGCGCACACTGCAGAACGACTAGGGAAAGTTTGAGTGATGATGGTTGTTGCATTTTTTTTAAGCATGGTGTGCATCTATAAAAAGGGTTTTGAATGACTAATATAAGAATCTATTCGTTGTGGACATAGCCTAGATTGGGGTGAACCATGTTAAAACTTGTGTCTTGTCGTGATTCTCTATGTGTTGTGCTTATGGTAAATGTGATATGATGAATGTTAGTATGGATAGTGTGCAATGGTGATAAAGGTTTAGTATTATGAATGCATGTTTTCATAATTTTTCACACTGAAGTAACTAATGAATGAATGAATGTTAAGTAAGTAATGTCACGCACATGGTATGTTGTAGGATCAATAATTGTTAACTAATGGAAATTGTGCACACGATTAAAAGGTTAATAAGAACATGTTCAAATCCTCACTTCCCATCATCACTTCATAAACTTGGCTCTTTTAGCCCCTATATATTCCTTGGGTGAGACTTCACTTGCTTATAGGTCATGTCGAAAGGGTCAGTGTGTAAGGGTTTTGTTGGTTATTTATTCTCATGAACCTAAGGTCTTCCCTACGCACCAAATATAATTTAAGGTATATTAAAAATAGATTAGTTTATTTTCAATACATAGTCTTCATCTAAATATTTTCATTACATATCCACCCATCATTCATCCTCATCGATAAAACAAACCGCAATAGGCTAAAACCCCAAAAAACAACAATGGCAATCGAGCTAAATTTTGGATGGGTCTCATAATCCAAGTGATGCATATTATAGTTGGGATCGTGTACTGGGGATCACCCCTTGGTGTTGTCGAGGGAATTCAAACCCATCCATATAATTTTCACTAGAAGGAGGGACATCTTCTATGGATTACATTAGTGATCTGCAAAACCGCAATCACTCTTCAGAATATATTCCCAGTCCTTCACTATTTACCAACAACAAACATGAATAGGAAGTTATCTACGAAGATAACAACATGAATTTCCATGGTGCTACAGGGAGTACAGAAACTCATTCAGAAACTTGGTACCAAATACCTTACGAAGGGTTCATCGAAACCCGTCGCATCACTCATGCATATGCTAAATTTATTGGCAAACTACCCATAACTTCAAAACTCCCACAAAGAGGTGTTGCGTGTATAAATCAACCTAGTAACAAATCCAATGTCCTTTGAGATTATGTAGAAGACTTGATTGAGACAGCTCTACAAGATGTACCAGTACCACTAAGTCAAATTCCTCATAATCCCCCTAAAAAGAACATCACATTGAAGGCGGTGAAAACCCAAAAATTGATTTTGAGCATATCATGGGTGAATGTAGAGACAACAAGGAAATAATCCCATGATGGATGCCTGAAGGTGCTTCAAATATATCTAGAACCTTGTATGAAATTCTCATAAAATAAAAAAAAATACTTCCTAAATTTTATGCAGATAAATTTAGGTCCCCAGAAGACGACTTAAACAATTTTTTCCTAGCTACTCATCTACTCAACGTCCAACATGAAGATGTTGTCTGTAGATTATTTCCTTACACTTTTTCAAGGAGAGAATATACTTGGTATTTCATCCTACCACATGTATCTATAACTAGTTGGGATGAATTTGAGAGGGTTTTTATCAAAAAATTTAGAGAAAGGAAAAAAATTTCCTTTTTGCACAAGGCATTAGGAGCCATTAGGACGGAAAAAAGAGAGAAGGTACAAGATTTCAACCAGAGGTTTCTCAATGTTTTGATTAAGTTCCCCAATGATACAACCCCTACTCAATCCTTGGCCATTTAATATTATATGGTAACATTGACCTCTTCTATAGGGATGCTTGTAAAAATAGGTAATAAGAACACCTTAGCACTTAATTTTGATGATGCTAAGACAATAGAAAGGGAATTATCCTCTTATGATCATCACTCACATTATGAGGAAACCAAATCAGCTAGAAATAAACCTTTGTTGTTAACTAAACCACCTAAAAAGGAGCCAAAGGATATTGACAATATAGTTAAATTAGCTAAGAAACTATCAACCAAGGTTGTATATCTCAAGAAGAATGTTGGTGAAGGATCATAAAAACCTTGAAACTTTTTCCAATTATTTAAGAGACAAGATAGTCCACCAAAACCACTTGAACCCTCTCATATGGCCTTAAACTTAGACAACTTCAACAATGATAATTTCTTCTCTTACCACTAGCAAAACAACCCATAATGAACTTACCCCCAATGGGGCAACTCCATTACCTTGGTGATCAATCATTGTTTAGATCAACGAAGTTTGAATGAAAAAAACCCTACACAAGATCAAACTAACACTACTGAAGAGATTTCTCTAGAATATGCCATGCCTTTTTTGGACTGGTGTCCAAAATTAGTTGATGAGTAGATAGAAGAAGTATTTGTGGAAGGCATACCAATTATTAAGGTTTCTTCCACAAGAAATTATAATCTACGCAACAAAGGTCCAGTCCCCGACACCGCCTCTTCCAAATATGACAAGATTCCCCTCAACAAAATTACTCATCCCCCTATTGATCCAAAACTGAATGATTCAACTCAAGGGAAAACCAATGGAAAAACAAGAAAAAATTTCCTATCTAGCACAAATAAACCAAGTACATCTAACTCAACTGGGAACAACACCGAAATTAATGTAGTACCAAACAACAACAAAACATGTAAACTGAAAGATAGCCAAAAGATGAACAACACAAACACACACACCCTAGACTATAATGTGATAAAAGACATGAAAAAAATGAAATCTAACATTTTTATGTTTGATATATGTTCATTACCACAATAGCGTGAGCTCCTACATGATGCTTTCAACCTCGATGATGCTCAGAAAAATATTGTCGCTGGTATTGAAAACATCCTTCCAGAAAATGAGGTACAAGAAGTACACAAGGTAGAAATAGTAGCATCCATAAACGAAGAAAGCATAGGTGCATACTCAAGCTCACAGGTCCCACTTTTTCTATTCACCTATGAAATATTTAATTTCGATGTGCATAATTGTCTAGCAGATTCAGGTGCGTCATCTAACATTATACCTTTTTTTGTCTACCAAAAGATAAATGTTGTTCTGCAAATGACAAGAACTAGAATTATACAGTTAGATAGGATCAATGTTAAATTAAAGGGAGAACTCAAGGGTGCTTTAATTACACTTTCATTTCATCCTAGGGTGCATCAAACTATAGATATCGTTGTTGTGGACATACCCAAACATTATGGTTTTCTATTGAGAAGGGATTGGTCAACCAAAATTCAAGTTTACTTTTCTAAAGATTGGTTTCTTCTATGACTTCTATATAAAGGTAAGGAAAACCAAATTTGAGTAAATAGTGAATCTCATATGAAAAACACAGTGACAAAATTGGAAGGTAAGAATGAAACTACAAGTTTTTCACATTTCATCTTGGGTAACTACTTCTTTGAGAATGATCATGGATGTTATTAAGTGTAGACATCTAAAGCACAACATGATTTTCAATTTGAACTCCTTCTATGAACTCATAATAGTGCTTGTGCCATATTAACTAACTCGTGATTTAGTTTAACTAACAAAACAAATATTTCTAACATGTGGTCTATGTTCTTTAATGACTCTAAGACATAGGAAGGAGCTGGAGTAGAATGTGTCTTGATTGATCCTGGACAAGGTAAAACACTCATATCCTACCACCTATAATTTGAATGCACCAACAACACTACAGAGTAGGAAGCCTTAGTTCAAGGTTTGAAAAAAGCTATTGACCTCAAGGTGAAATATCTTAAGGTGTTCAGTGATTCTGAAATAATATTTTGGCAGGTAAAAAATACCATTCATGGGATATCCCCACATATGGAAGCATGTCAGCAAGAGGTATGTAATTTTCTTTACTCTTTTTAAGCATTTAACATTATTTCCATACCTTGTGATCAAAATGTATGTGCGTATATATTTGCCAATGTGGCATCTAGGTTCATTCCCACTGGTGATGGTTTTTTGGTTGAAATGATTTTTAGGCCCTCCATACCAGACAACATCACAAATTGGAGAGTATTCGATGGTGACACTCAAATTATCAACTTTCTTACTAGTTTATACACTTTCCAAGATGTGGTGATTGATGATAAAGCACATTAGCGAGAACTACAAACTTATTCAGGAAAAATGATTCAATTTGAAATCTAAGTTCAGGAGGCCTACTAACCTGAAAACCAATAGTTCGATCATGATGCATTTCCTGGTTAATCTTGGAACATCTGAACAACCTAAATATGTAAATATGGGAACTTGTTCTTCAAAGGATGAAAACCACACATTCACAGAGTTGTTTAAGAGATATTGAGATGTTTTTTCTTGGACTTATGACGATATGAAAACTTATGATACCCAAATAATATAACATGTGATCCCAATTAAAGAAGGTATCAATCCATTCCAGTAAAATCTCAGAAATATACACCTGACTATCGAACCTCTCATTCAGAAAGAGCTAAAGAAGATATTATATTCCTTAATCATATTCAAAGTTTCACATTCAACTTGGGGCTCTAACCTGGTGCCCGTGAGGAAGAATTCAGGAGAAATCAGAATTTGCATAGATTTTCTGAATCTAAATCTTACTTTCAACAAAGACAACTATCCCATCCCCCCAATGGAGTATATCTTACAATTTTCTTCGAATATAAGGTGTTTCCTTTACTATATAGGTTTTTAGGATGCAATCAGGTTCTCATAGAAGAAAATGATTGACTAAAGACCATGTTTCGGACCAAGTGGGAGACGTATGCATACAGGAGAATTCCCTTCGGTTTAATGAATGAAGAAGATACTTTTCAAAGGGAAACATATATCACTTTTAAAGGGTTAATCAATCATTTTGTGTTGGTTTACCTCATTGATGTCACTTTTTATTTGAAGAAGAGGGAATACCATCCAAATCACCTGCAACAGATATTTGAACAATGTAGAAAATATGGGATTTCTTCAAATCCCAAGAAAATTGTATTTTTTGTTTTAGAAGGCATACTACTAAGACACGTAATTTTCCAAGGATGAAATTTTGGTGGACTTGGAAAGGACAAAAGATATTTTTCTAATTCATCCACTACATAGCAATAACTCAATGCAATCATTCTTTGGTAGAATCAATTTTGTGAGGATAGTCATTCCATATTTTTCTAAAATTGTGAAACCGCTTCAAAGAATGATCAAGAAAGATGTTCAATTTAAATGGACACCAATGGAGAAGGAAGCATTTGAGAATACCAAATCCACCATAGCCACTACCCGATCTCTGAAAAGTCAATATTTTACCAAGGATTTGTTACTATACATGTTCACACCTGATAACTCCCTCGCAAGAGTGCTCACACAAAAATATGAGCAAGGGGACGATTATCTCGTTGCATTCATGAATACTGGACTACAAGGTGTTGAGTTGAACTACCCCCTAGTGGATAAACAATATTTTGTTGTCTATAAATCTATTAAATATTTCAAACATTATATTCTAAAAAATCATACAAAATTCATTGTCCTTCACCCATAAGTTAGGTCTCTTTTCATTCAAAGAGAGCTGGGAGAGAGATGAGGTAATTGGATGAAGAGCTTACAAGAATATGATCTATATTTTACACCAACCAACATCATGAAGGGTCAAGGCCTGTAAAAACTAGTGACTCAAGATACCAATGATGAAGATCAAGAAGAGGACATATGGTAAGACAAACCAACAATGTATACACAATAGGTTCCATATATCCCAACCATTGAGGGATCATATTATAAAAATATCAAATATTACCTACAACATAGCATAACCACAGATCACCTTAATGCTAAGAAGAAGAGCGCACTCCTATTAAAATCATTACAATATTATCTATTACATGACATCATGTTTAGAAAGAACTATGGAGTGTTACTACAATGCATTGAAAAACAAGATGTTGATGAAGTCCTAAAAGACATACATGATGGACCAGTTGGAAGCCATTTTTCTGGAGACACAACAACTCACAAAGTTTTGAGAGCTCGATATTATTTTCCCACGGTTTTTAAAGATGTCCATGCATACTAAAGAAGTTGAAAAGAATGCCATAAAGTTGTGGGAAGAGAACACAAAGTTTTTATTCTGCTCCAACCTATTTCTATTGAAGAACCCTTTGAACAATGGGGTTTGGACATCGTTGGTGAGGTTAGCCCCCATTCTTCCAAGAAACACAAGTACATTCTAACCACTACTGATTATTTTACAGGTTTGATTGAAGCAATATCACTGGTCAAAGTTAATGAATAGGTAGTGATTAATTTTCTTGAACAATGCATCATCAAAAGGTTCATAATTCCTAAATCTCTAGTGTTTCATAATGCAACTTATTTTTTATCTTTAAAATTATATGATTTTTCATTAGAGAAAGGAATTACTTTGATGTACTCGACAAACTATTATCCTCACGATAATGGCTTGGAATAATCCACAAACAAAAACATAATTTGTACCCTCAAATGAACTGTGTTCGATCACCAGAGAAATTGGCACAATGCCCTACCGAATTCCCTCTATGATGATCATGTCACTCCTAGGGATTCCATAGGAACCTCCATGTATTTCCTTGTTTATGGGAAATAATTCGTCTTACCCTCAAATATCTCCCTTCCTTCCCTACAACTTACCCAACAGTCTTGAGGAAGAGAGTGCCCCTTCATTGAACGACATATCAATACCTTGCTAAGATTGGAATAAAGTCATGCTAAATCCAAAGGAATGTTTGAAACTCACCAACAGACAGGAAAATGTTTTTTTGATAAGAAATTTGTTGGTGAGAAATAATTCCAATTTGGGGATTTAGTCCTCAAACGGGACAAGCCACACAAAGATAAAGAAAAAAGTTTGAAATTCCAACAACTATGGCTTGGGCCTTATGTTATCATAGAAAATATTGAGGAAGGTACCTTTCAATTAAAAAATCTTCAAGGGGAAATTGACCCTCTCCCCACTAATGGCCATATTATCAAGCACTACATTAGCTAGCCTTCGAGGTTGTTGCTCCCTTGTACATAAATAAATTTATAGATTTCACTTTTTGTTCCTCACTTACCTTTTGTTTCATGTGTTTTTTCCAGTATGTTCTAGATTGTTTAATTTTTAGATTCTTGTTTCTTCTTGAAAAATGTCATCTTGATTTTTTGAGTTTCCAATAGCTTATTCCTAGTCATACACCTAAATCATAACCCATTTGGTGTCAATAGACTAATATTTTTTTGACCTAGTGTTTGTTCACATATCATCCTAATCATGTAAGACTTGTTATGCACTATCTCAAGTCAGATCTAGTAGAGGAACATAGCTCATCAATATACAAGAATAATACAACAAATAGAGAACCATGGACCTATAGTTAAGAATAGATTGTTATATTATGTGAACTGAAAGAAAATGTAAAGGGAAAAATTTCTATGGTATTTTGGAAACCATTACTCAAGTATTTCTATCATCTATAATCAAGTTAGCAAATCTCACTATCACAAGTGTCATCCCTAGTTCCTTTAGAGGATAACAAGAATCCCCCCATCCACCTCTCTCTAAATAAAAGAGATTCAAATTTTATAAAAGGTAAGCGCTTGGGGAAAGGCATTCCTGATCACATGGACATGAAAGTATCTTCATAGAGGCTATGGACGCTTGTTGGTAGAGGAGAAAGGCTTGTGACATCATGGTGACTCTGCCATGGATATGGATGCTCACTGGAAACAAAGTAACAATAGAGAAATATACCATTTAACATTTCTCATGCCCCCTTTCCTTCATACTCCCTACACCTTCTCCTTTGGTCATTTATCATATGAATAATAAATCATTGAAAGGTAATATGGTCTAAGGTAAGTATTTGACCCCTTCCTTGTATCGTCTAAATTCTATTCCATCAGAATATGAGTTATAGAACCTATTATTCCTCTCTTGAAACATACATGACAACACTTTATTCCCCAGAAATATGTGTGGATACCATCTTGTAGAGATTCAAGGCTTCGCTCAGTGTGTCGCCATTTTTTGTGCCAAGAACTAGAATCCTCCATTTCCCTTGTAATTCAGTTCGTAAATATCTTCCAAGGAAATGAATCTCCTTTGATCTAACTCCCCCAACAATATCTTACATAGCTCCCAATATTTTCCCCAATTTTCACTTCCCTCAATATACTTTCTCAAAGGAAGGAAACGTACAATTTGTTTCTCTCAAACAAGTCCTTTTGATTTCGGCCAAGTTGTTAACAACTCCTCTAATCACATTGGAGAAGTTAGCTCCAACTCCTCTGATCGCATTAGAGGAGTTACCTCCAACTCCTCCGATCAAATCGGAGGAGTTCCCTCCAACTCCTCTGATACACATTAGAGGAGTTCCCTTCAACTCTTTTGATGCACATCAGAGGAGCTTCTATTAACCTAATAGATTGAACATCATTTGGTTCCACCCTCTTCCTCCAAAAGACCTTCCCATCACAAAATTTATCTGCAACTCCTCCAATGAAATCGGGGGATTTGAATCTAAATATTCTAATTCCATCAGAGGTGTTTCCTCCATTTTCTTTGATAGAAGCAACATACTTCATGGTAAGTTCTCTAATCTAAATCGGAGGACTTCCCACGAAGTTCGTTGACCATATATTTCAACTACCCACATTGATTTCTAATTAGCTGAACTTTATATATATCAATCGCCCCATATTTTTCATTTTCTCACCAAGTGTTAAGAAACAAAATATTATCCCCTCAATATAATAGAACTCCAAGTCACCTTTGAGAAATTTCGACCATCCACATGGAAAAAAAGGTCAGGTAAGAAATCAACCCATCTTTGCAATCTAGAGTTAGGTTTTTTGATTAAGGTTAGGCCTTCTTTCATTTCTTATATGTTTTACTCCTTGGAAGCCCTAGGCAACCTCAATATTGTTGTGACTATTGACTTGAAAGTATTGAATCCTTGGCTCTACATCATGCTTCATCAAGACCCTTGGTTTGAATGGGAACCCTCCCCAAACTAAACCAATCATAGGTTTCTTTCCTTAATCTGAAACCTATTATAACTGACACTACCTCCATTCAGTGCAATCCCTAAATTTTCCCCCAAATTCAACATTAAAATAACATTCAAGCTCACCATTACCAACAAGACAAGGCAATCCAAGCCTTGCCCCTGTCCTAGCCTAAGTCAACCCAAAACAAGCCAAATTTCAAAATTCCTTACAAGTTTTCACTGATACTCTTATTGTCGGCATAACGGATCACTTACCATTAAATCCTCTGATCATATCGGACAAGTTCATATTAACTCCTCTGATATGATCAAAGGAGTTCCCTATAACTTCAGCGATACTCCCATAGTTCACATCACAGACTTTAAATGCAACTTCACTGATTCATATTGGAGCATTTGACATTAACTCCTATGATTTGCATTGAAGAACTTGGCACTAACTATGTCGATAGCACACTGAATCCTTTTAAACCAAATCTCCCTAATACTTTTGAAGGCCTTGGCAAAAAATTCCCCAATTTATATCCAAGCACTTTACACTAGTTTTTCTGATGCACATCATAACACTTGTTATCAACTCCTCTGATTTACATCGAAGGAGTTCACTTCAAAGCCTCTGATTTCACTTTTTGAGCATAGGGTTTACTGTTTCCCCCTCAAAATTTCTCCAGGTTGTTCAACATGCCTTCCACTGTCTCATCATGCTGAGAGGACGAATCCCTACCTAGTGACATTTCAAGTGGATCTTTAGGTATTTCAAAATTATCAAGCTAAGTTAAACTTTGTGTTATCTATGTCTTTAATATCTACACTAAGCCCACCCTTTTATTGCAGGTTCAAATATGTCCCCATGGAAGAATACACCGAGCAAGGTAAATGGGACCGAGGCCTCTGGTAGTGGCCATCAGATTGAAGGTGAACCAGAAGTGATCAGATCCACGTATGATGACACATCTGAACTCTTAGAAAGGGATGCAGAAACACTAAAGTGCGGAAAGGTGTATCACATGTTTAATAACTCTAATTTCTCCACTGAGTTTGAAGATCAATATGAACTTAAAATATTCAAAGACATCAAAAAGTATCACATATGCAAAGTAGCATCCCACCCATTTGTCTTCCCTTGTGTAGACACCATCACTTGGATCCTGCAAAATATAGATGTGAATGGAAGATACGTCTGTAATTCCATAAAAGAACCTGTAGCCTAGTTTAGGCCAGAGTATCTAGCGAAATCCTACCACATTGAGAAAGGAATTAAGAAGTTGGATAGAAAAATCCTCAACGAATTTGAACACACTCCCAAATATAAGTTTCCTAAATGGTACAAGGTCAACAAACATTTTAAGCATAGAGCTAAGGGAGGGTACCCCACAAGATCTTTGAGAATACCTTATCATTATATGGTATTTATTCTATGACATATTTATGGAGAACCAAATGCATCCCATTTTCTCTATCATATATGGCTTTGATATATTAATTCACAGACGAGGGAGTATCATTCAATTGGGATGATATCTTATTAGAAAATCTAATAATGGGCATCTTTTCATTCAAAGGATCTCAGCTTGGAACCTTCAATATCTTTCACATTTCATCATACATCTTCCACATTATGTGTGTGGCCCATTAGTACCCTAGGATGTAATGGAAATGGCAACCGTCAGATCTAGCCATCCATTTATACCATAAAGTGCTATGGGATCATAAGTATCGCATAAAGTACCAAAAGATATGTGATCATTTTCTACCTCCCTTGTATGAGTTCATATTCTACACCACATCCCCCTACGTGACTAACAAGGAAATATAAATCATCAGAAGGATTGGAGATTGATACCTCATGGAACATGACACATACATAAGAGTGTGTGGTGCAATTAATCCCCCTCATTTTCTCCTGTGATTTGTACTAGATAAGATCGTGATCCAGGAGGTTGCATATCATACTATAATACATGGGGTGGGTGGAATATTATATCGAGGAAGAAAGGCAATCTGGCCACCACTACTACTATATCCCGGGAACTAATTATTTGAAAATACCAAGAATTCTCAAGAAGGGATGAACACCCTATTTTCTTACAATTTTGGAGAAGAATGGTTCCAAATTCATGATCCCAATAATAACATGAGAGACCACTTCAACAAAATAGGTCTACCCTAGGAATTAGAATTCTCGAACCTATAATGATGTAATCTCCTAGAGACTCGACCAAACCAAAGGGAGAATGACATATGAAGATAGATCTAAAGAAGAAGTTTGAAAGAAAGTAGAAAAGGAGGTGGTTGGAGAATGACCACCCACCTCTACTTCAATAAACTCAATATCGACAGGAGAAGAAGAGGAAACACCAACTAACAAAAAAATAAGAGATAAGTAGAAAGTCCACAAGAAGAATAATGATGATACCAAGAAAATATGGAATATTGAGGTAGAGAAATCCAAATCCAAAGCCAAGGAAGAAGTAAAATATACAACAAAAAGAGAGACCAAAAAAGGAGAAGAAGTCACCAGGGAAGTAGCATAAAGGGAAGACAAAGAATCTATCGACAAAGCAACAGAAGCAAAAAAACAACATAAATATGTGGAGGAAAAAGGTGATGACACTCAACCAATGGATATAGATATCCTAGAGGTGTCAACTATGGGAATTGACATAGACACACCAGTCAGTGGTTTAGTATTGGGACTCTAGACATTGCTTCAACCAAGTGAAGTATTGGATTTGAGAAGCTTTGCTTATGATAGCAAGACTGGCAAGATAGTGCAAGAATAGTTGAAGAAAGTACCAACAACTGAAGGAATTACAATCTCACTTGTCATGCATGTTCCCATAATGGGAGATGTAACAGAAAACCCAATAGCCACTGCTACATATGGTACTACCTTTATGAGTGCTAAAAAAAGACAACATTCATAGGCGATGCCAAGAGAATCAAGAGAAACTAGAAAAAAACAGGGAACTTGAGAGCAAGCTCTGACAGGTAAAAGTCGACGAAAACAACATATGGAACTTCAAAGAAAGAGCTAAGAAAGTAAGTACAAATATGGAAGAGGCCAATATATACATGTATGCACAACTCCATCTCTTCCAACAAGAGATAATTACAATCAAGGATCAACATAGTCAAGTGTAGTCAAATCTCACACAGTTCAAGATGATACGGGAAATGATGGACTATATTGACCAATGTATTGTAGAAAATCCTGATGCAACAATTGAACTTTATCCTCCCTCTAAAATGGAGAGAAGAAATGATATCCATTCACTAGATTGTTTTCAATAAGCTTGGTAAAGAGCTGCCAAAAAGATTACTAATTCAATGGAAATATGTTTGAAATTGCACAAGGTTTCTCAAGAACTGACCAGAGGATGTTGACTTTACCCACTGGTTGAGCTTGGAAAAAAAGTTGGTTATGGAAGAATTAATTAACAAAATCTAGGACAACACCAATCAAAGGTGAGAGATTTCCAAGGAAACTACTGAAGTAACCATGGACCTCATAGATCAACACATTGTACAACCCGCGAGACTCTACAACATGATCCAAGCATTCATGGCCACTTTATCTAAAGATATGCAATTCATAAAAGACAAGATGGCCATGCATGTTGTTGCACTCGAAAACCTACTATATTGAAGGTTCATCTCATTGTCTGTTCAACTAGAAGTGTGGATAGCATATATTAGAGACAAGAGTCCTTGAATAAGATGAAATGACAATATGAAAAGTGCCATTTTTTTCCTCCTATTTTGACTTTTTCTCAATCGATTTAAGCTTTGTCTATAGTGTACACTTGTCACTAGAAAAATAGGAAAATGAACCATTTTGCAATAACCTCATCAAGATGAACACAAAGAGTAGCTTAGTTGTTACTAAGAATTGTATAAGAAAGAGTAGAGGCCCATTTTGTAGTGGCTTTTGGATTTTCAAGAAATGTATAGACCCAAGAACTAATTCAAGAACACATACTTTGTTAATGAATATTGAGAAGCCCTCATGGCCAGGTTTTTGAAGAAGGAATACTTATGTGTGAATATATCTTTTCTATGAATTGTTTTGATTGGAGATGTATAATGTTGACATGGACTGTAAGGATGAGTTCTTGCTTATAGATTAAATCTTATGCACTCTATGTTATTTTGCAGTTTTAAGTATTTTCTCACATATCTTTAAGTCCCGAGATTACTGAATTGTTAATGTATGCATTGATATAATATAGATTGTTTTGGTTATATATATTTGTATGAACTTGTTTATAATTCTTCTCTTCTACTTCAACTACTTGTGTGGAAGTTTTATGCAAAATTTGGTCTCATTTATAGTTCACCGATTACTTTAATATACTCCTAGCTAGGATATGTTAAGGTAAATTGGAAATAGATTAGTATATTTTCAATACACGGTCTTCATATACATATTTGAATTGCATATCCACCCATCATTCATCCTCATTGGTAAAACAGACCGTAACCAACTGAAACCCTAAAAAATAGCAATGGCAACCAGGCCAAATTTCGGATGGGTCTCCTAATACAAACAATGCATAGTCTAGTTGGGACTGTGTACTGAGGAGTACCCCTTGTTATTGTCGGGTGAATTCATACCTATCAACATAATTGGCACTATAAGGAGGGCCACCTTTTATGTATTACATTAGTGATCTAAAAAACCATAATCATTCCTTAGAGAATATATCTTTTCCTTTGTTGTTTCCCAACAACAACCTTTAACAAGAAGTTATCTATGAAGATAACAACCTAAGTTTCCACAGTGCTATAGGAAGTACAAAAACTCATTCGGAAACTTGGTACCAAATACCTTATGAAAATTTCACTAAAACCCATCGCATCACTCATTCATACGCTAAATTTCTCGGAAAACTATCCATAGCTTCAGAACTCCCATGAAGAGGTGTTGTACGTACAAATAGACCTAGTCACAAATCCAAAATCCTTTTCGATTCTATAGAAGACTTGATTGAGACAACTCTACAACCCTCTCTACTTGATTTTGGGTCTCATAAATTTCTGTTCTTTATCTTTACCACTAAATCCCTAGGTAAGCTTCTTATTTTCCTCATAGAAAATTCCTTGTTTCCTTTATTTCTTGCTTACACTCTCTTGATCTCCTTACACTCATGCACCCTCTCGTGCATCTCCTCTTCCATTTGGAACATTAATTCTTTATGTTGGTTCCTACACTTGCTTATATCAAAAGCTTCCCGAGAGTCAAGCTCCCAAATCAAAGGGGCACCTTCATGGTTATTTTGGCTGACATATGCAGGTGACCCATCCCTTTCCCCTTATACAGTTCTAAAAGTATACATTATTATCCAACCACCAATTCTCCTCTCATTATCTAATTTATTATGTGCAAAGGAAGATAAAATACTTCCAAAATATTTTTGTCATCAACATTTTATTAGGTGGAGGTTAAATTATTTTTGGAAATTAAGTAATTCCCAATTCCCCCTCACCAGTTCCAACCCATGGTATGTGTTACATGGATATTTCCACTGTGACCTTGGGTCGTGTCACAATAGAGCGATATTGGATATAGAATATTAAATATACCCTCACAATCAAACATGCAAACCAAGAATAACTACTTTTTCACAAAGAGAGATAGGGAAAGGAGAGAAAATAAATTGTGCACCTTAAACCCTTCGTCTCATGTCGATCCCCGCTCCTTCTTCTCGAAATGATCCTAGTCTCTGTTGGTACAAGCCTACAATAGGAGACCTAGATTGTGCTGCAACGAGGTAGTTATAGGTTCTAATAACGTATATCAAATGTATATTTCAAAGAATATATGAAAAAACATGAACATATTATATTGCAAAGAAACAAATGAACGCAATATTGGAAGGAAAGAATACTCTTCAATTAATCAACAAAATAATAGAGTTGGTTACAACATGACACTGCTTCTGGAAATGCTTCGGAATCAATTTATCGGGTTCCTCTTGAAGTCCTTCAAGCATAAGCTTAATGAAAATATTCCTCGGATAGTCCGATAATGATAGGAACACACCTTATAACTATATAAGAGAGGAATCACCTCTAGAAAATGATTTTCCAGGTTGGGGAAAAACTTCTCAGAGAATGAAGGGGAGGGAAGCTTGCTCAATTTTCTCATCATAACCTTGCACCAAAAGACTTAACCTCATAATTACCCTCAAAGGTACTTTTAAACTCTCCCAAATGGGTTGGGGGAGTTGAAATCCATTTTTTATGGGATAGTGAACATTGGGAAACGAGCCCAACCAAAAAACTTGCCCAAAAATTCACAATTATTTTATTTTTCATTATTGTTTAGGGCATCCGCAAGTTGCAAACTAGAAAGGCACATATGTCCATGTTTTTCACAAAGGAAACCCATTTATATGTTAAAACACATTTTTTTTAGATGACTTGGACGAGGCAAGGTGGGATTTTTATTTTGCAAGCCAAAGGGAAGGGTAGTCCATAGCACAAATGCATATGTGTGGAATTTTGGGCTATAATAGATGCCCCCTAATGTGTGAGATTAGAAGGGAAACATGATGGCTGAAATACATTATAAAAAATCTGAGAAGTGAGGATGAATTGAATCAAACTCCTGAAGGTTATCGAACAACTGATCCAAAAACAGAAATCGTCATTCAAGATCAAGTAAGAGTATATTATTCCCAAGGCAAGCATACCCATGCTCAGGAGTTTTGTAAGCATGATCGTGAAATCAAGTGTATTGTGGATCCATGGCTTATGAAATGTATAACTAAATTCCATGGCCACGAACAATACATAGTGAATCCATGTGATATATATGTAGTAGAAAACATGGCCACGATAAGTACACAGTGGATCCATGTCGAAATAGATCATAGCCACAAAAAGATACATAGTGGAGATATGTCTCAATATCAAGTACACAAGACATCTATAAAAAATGGAGTGAACAAGATGATTCTCTACAACTACCAATGTCTGTGAGGTGGTACAACATAGGTTGGGTAGGAGCCCAAAATATGTGATTCTCGTACATCACCCGAAGTCTTCACAAAGATCCATTGTGGTACAAATCTACACTTTGTGAATAGATGTATTGAAGTTGAACACAATGAGACATCATTTGATTATCGATCATTGATGTATACCATTAAAAAATATCTGACAACCCACCAAATATCATAATGGGTGTCAAGGTACCATGTTACAATCTAACAAATTTGAATAAATGAGTTGATGTCGAAAACTTGGTAGAATCTATCGATCAGGGAAAATTGATGTATTCCCACTACCAATAGTGAGGGAACCTGCCACTAATGATTGCAAGCCCCAAGGTACTGAATATGACTCTAGATCCCTATCCCAGAGAAATATATGTTGAGGTTGATAGGAAGATATCCACTAGAAGGAAGGCATTAATGAATCCTTCGTCATCTAGCATGAGGGATAGCATAAGGCCAAATATTTGGAAGGACTCAGATGAAAAGATTGTAAGGAACACACCAAGGTATGACTATGACATGAACCAATTGGAATAGTGCATGAAAAAGACTCTCTGAATAATAGCCAATAATGGAGAATACTAACACCAATGAGGAATCCACTAATGGGGTAAAATGGAAACTAAGGTACTACATGAATCCTTATGTTTGATGATTTTTGTTGATGTTGAACACAAGGGAAACCACTCACTTAGAGACCAATGATGAGTTGTCATCTACTAAACACAAGGTCACCTATCAATGATGGAAATAGGCCCAGGGTGAAATTCTAGGTCGTACTCTCAAAGGAATATGTTGGATTCGATAAGAGAAGACCTTCCAGCAAGAAGTCAATGGGGACCTTCCATACTAGCACGAGTAAGAGACATAGATACTTGTGATGATGAGACAGACTTGACTAACTTGGGAAGGATGACTTGCAAGGTTAGAGAATCAATTGCATAATGGCTGACTCAGGCTGAAACTTCTCTTTAACAAAGGAAAATGACACATGATGTGACTTAGGCATCATGAAAACTAGGATACATTTATGATACAGGAGGCATAGACAAATGCTCCACATGGTTGGAACAATAACCAATCGAAGGAGATAAAACTCACAAATGATAAAAAGTCTCCTAAAGTCATACTAACCCAAAATGATGAGATAATTACTCAATATTGTTCTTTGTTCGAAGGCGACAAGACTACTTCCAACAAAAGAGATAGACCCTTTCCCCCCTTCTTTTTTGTTTTTTTTAACTTTTTTTTTTTCTTTTTCATATTATTAAAGCATGAAAAACAATAAAATAATGCTATGATACAATGGAGGAAATGAGTGTCGTAGAAAATTAAAGTAGTTCCAAAGTGTAAGGAACATACTTATGCTCAATGCAAGGAAATCATGTGTAGGATAAGGACACTTGAGAAATATTCTAGCCAATATTGACTAGAGTATTCATTTTTCATAATTAGTATATTTGGTTAGGAAAAGGGTTAAACTTATACCAAAATAGACTTCCTTTCAAATCCATTTAGCGAGTGTGAAAGAAACAAGTTCACTAGGAAATTTTTCCTTTTTTAAGGAGTGTTACACATGAAATTTGCACACCTAGGTACTTCGCCCTAAGTGTTGTAAAGTGTCATATAAGTGTCTCATACACCCTTGACACCATGGAATAACCTATGTCACAATAACTAGTCAATGTGG
This sequence comes from Picea abies, assembly GCA_900067695.1. Classification (NCBI taxonomy): domain Eukaryota; kingdom Viridiplantae; phylum Streptophyta; class Pinopsida; order Pinales; family Pinaceae; genus Picea; species Picea abies. The sequence goes on along the minus strand of CBVK0101569854.1, from coordinate 3,614 downwards.
AGGAGGGGTATATTACATGAAGGCCAAAATACCAAGTACACATGAATTATTAATAATATTCATGGAAAAGGAATTGATTAAGTGTGAGAATCAAGTGCACATGAATTATTATTAATATTCGTGAAAAAGAAAGTAATTAAGTGTGAGAATCCACCTCACATTTGGTTTCCTATTTATTAGGGAAGGTGGAGGATCTCATGGATGGTTGAAATATTTCCTCCTTAAAATCCTTGAGAGATATTTCCTCCCAAAAATCCTTAAGAGATATTTTCTCCCTAAATATCTTAGAGATCCATTTCTTAGTGGATCTGATGAGAGATCCTCTCCATGGTGGTTAAGCCTCCAAATCCTATATAATGAGGGATTTCCATGGAGGAAGGGGAGATGGAAAGAATTGCGAAGCATCTAACTTATGATCTCATGAGGAAGATGTCATTTAGAGCATCAAAATTCTATGTGTGGACTGTTTAAGCAAGGGTTTGGACAAGGAGAGCTTGGTGAAGCTGTTGCACTACATCCATGGCTGTAAGTAACACTTTGTTCTCATCAATATAATCAATGCTTGGCCTGTTTCTTTCAAACTTGTACTTGTTCCATATAAGTTTGTCTACAACAGATGGATCTATGTTTTATCTAATCTCAGTAGAGTAGGAAGTTGTTTGTACTTTTGTTTGTCTTGCAGGATCTACCAAGGAGCTCAAGATCGAAGCACATCCTGGACCTTGTAGGGACAAATGATTCTCATAAGTTACATTCTTTCCTCCTTCTCTTTTGTTCATCAGCTTTATTAGATCTAAAAGGAAGTCAGTGTCCATGTTAAGCACATTCTGTCTTAGAGTTAAGAGTCTAGCTCTCAAGAGGAAATCTACCTGTCCGCAGGGAGATTTTCCTACAATAGTATCACCCTCGCCACATGTTAATTATGTGGTGTTGTCTCCCATGACTTCAACTTCTAAAAATTTGGATCCGGTAGTTGACATGGCGATTTCTTCGGTAGGGCTATTCGAGCCTAATCTCCTTACCCCTGTCGCGGCCCTCAACATGTGTTCCTTCGAGAGTGATTATCTTCCATCCAGCGAAGATCTCTTGGAATCCATGATCGAGTTTTGTCCCTTGACATGGTATCCTTCCAGAGTGTTATTCTCTTGGAAGCCATGATCAAGAAGAACACGAGCATAGTTTCTCTTCTTTGTGGAAAGCTTGTTAAAAAATGAAATAGAGACCATGAGCATAGTTTCTCTTCTCTGTGACAAGCTCGTTAAAAAATGAAACAGATGTCATGAGCATAGTTTCTCTTCTCTGTGGCAAGCTTGTTAAAAAATGAAACAGAGGCCCTGAGCATAATTATTTTCCTGTGTCAAGATCGTTAAAAAACGAATTGGTCACCTCTCTTGAACCTTCTTTTCAACCACCCTTTTCTTTTTTCTCACCTAGTAGAGAACTTGGTGACAACCTCAAAGTCTGGGAATGAATTGAAGCTTGGAGGGAATGTCTCTAGCCTTTGATGATCATTCTGGAGTTAAGCCACTAGATTTTCAAGCTAGGGGCATACCGAGCTTAGTCTTTGTTCTTTCTCATGCTCGTAAATACATGAGAATGCATCTAGGTAAACTTTTATCTCTTTTTCAGACCTGTATGGATATACAAAAAAGGAACCCCCTGGAGTCTCCTTTAACCTCTTTTCAGACTCTTTAAACATGAAAAGATTGTCGAGTGATCTTGCTTCCTTTCCCACTCGTTAAAAGGATTGAAAGGGAGTCTTTCGAGTGATAATTTATCTCTTTTTTAGCCTCATAAGACTAACATTATGAAAAAGGACAACATTGAAGTCTTCTTTAATTCATTTTCAGACTCTCTAAAAATGAAAAACTACCGAGTTTACCTTCTATGGACTCATTAAAACAATCATGCATTGAAGGGCCCATATGGGACCGAACCCTTACTTCTTCCAGTTCATTAAACAAAGGAAGAGGAACTTACCGAAGGTGAGTTATATCGAGCATGTGTTACCCTCCTTGAGCTCGTTAAATTAAAAGGAGGTACTCATCTATCTGGATGGAGGAAAAAATTGAAAGAAGCAAGCCAAGCAGTTTTTGAGAACATTACCGGTAACTCTTAGAGTCACCCTTGAACATGGAACTTTGTATTTGTGCACATATTAGTCCACTGAACCTCTGCATTGAACCAATACTTTGAGTTTTTATTACTCCTTTGGGTCACCCGACGAAAGTCACAGTATCCACTGCATCATCGTGTTTTGGTCCATGTCATGTTTCTGCTGTTGTGCCTTGGTGTTCAAGGGAAGTATTTGCCTCGAGAGTTGGCCATCACAAATATCTTTTTTCAATACCCATGTCATTCCATGTTCATTTGATCTACCAATTACATCTCTGTTTATGTTTCATGTCATTGATGGGGGATACATCAAGGCCCTCCTTCGACGAGTCTATTCCTATCGACTTCAACACATTATCTAGGAACTAGATTTAGAAACCAGTTAGTAATTTGGGACCTGCATGCCTCAATGGCATGCCTCCTCACATTCGACAGTGGGTTTACATCATTGACCTCTGATCGGATGATTCCATAGATGTTTGACTTCATCTCATCCATTCACATTCGTTGGAATGTACTAGGGTACCTTGGGAATCATTGACATCAATGGTGATTTCCCTCGCACTTGTTAACGGTTTACATCATTGACCGGTAATCAAGTGGTTTATGTCATGTTCAACATCAGGACATCTATTCCCATGGTTAGATTCATACTACATTAGAATCAGTAAGAATACCCTGGGTTGAGTGATCACTCTGATATGTACTTTGCCCAGGTTGCGATAGAGTTTCTCTTGAACAATGACACATATACTGTCACATAGATCCACTTTGTATTGGTCGTGGCTATGTCTTGTCATCTCATAGATCCACTGTGTATTCTTCATGGCTATGATCAATTCAGGTCATAGGAGTATATATCCACACTATATCCTCTGTGGCTATACCTTTTATCAATATAATTAGGGATCTGCAGTGTATTTTATGGCGGCTATATCTTGCAAGTCTTTATCACCCAAGCATAGGTATGTCTGCCTTGGGTTTAAAACATGTCATGATATTTCTTGGATGTTTGTTTGCAGATTCTACCAGGTTCTTCGAGTCCACACCCTTGCTTTAAATATTTGTAAAGTGTTTCGGCCATCATTCTCTCTTCTGACCTCACTTTAGGGGGCATTTTGTTACACACGAAATTTGCACACCTAGGTACTTCACCCTAAGTTTCGTAAAGTGTCATATAAGTGTCTCATACACCCTTGACATCATGGAATAACCTATGTCACAATCCCTAGTCGATGTGGAGGAGGGTTATATTACATGAAGGCCAAAATACCAAGTACACATGAATTATTATTAATATTCATGGAAAAGGAATTGATTAAGTGTGAGAATCAAGTGCACATGAATTATTATTAATATTCATGAAAAAGAAAGTAATTAAGTGTGAGAATCCACCTCACATTTGGTTTCCTATTTTTTAGGGAAGGTGGAGGATCTCATGGATGGTTGAAATATTTCCTCAAAATCCTTGAGAGATATTTCCTCCCAAAAATCCTTAA
>CBVK0101569837.1:0-13057 GCA_900067695.1 Picea abies | reverse complement strand
AATTTAATCCTTCATTAATATTTTACTTTAATTATTAATGTTTGAATTTTTTTTGCCCCCCCTTCTTGTTATATGTCCATTTAGTTTTTTTTTTGTTCACATGTTCTACTTAGACCTAGGTTTTAAATTCACTAGGCTTGGCAACAATTTTTAAGGGAAAAACAGTTATTAAACTTTACTCATACCATCATTCATTTTAAGGCCGACAAGGTCCTAAGGAGGCATAGTTTTCTAGGTACTAGGTTTATTAACTTACCCGAGTTAAATCGTGACGTGCCCTTATAGACGCACTACGTGCTCCAAGGGTTCCACTTGCTTGCATTCATGTTTTATTTGTGCAACGTTCCCTTCAAGACGCACTACGTGCTCCAAGGGTACAACTCACATCTTGACTGATTTTGGTAAACTTTAAACCCATGGAGTCAATACTCGGTCAGGTGACCTCGTGGGAGACTAAGGGCCTCTATGGAATAAGGAACTTGTCTTATTCCGTGCCCCTTAAAACCATCATGAGTGACTGTCACAATATTCCCTCATGACATTGTGGATCCCTCGAACTAGGAAATCGTTAACCTACAGTTAGAGCCACGGCGGGAGTGATTGTAGATTGTGGCAGGGTTGTTGCCACACATCTCCCTCAATATCTCGGGTTTTCATGCGTGACTGCTTTACTCCTAGTGTGAGTCTGGTTAGCAAGCTATAGTAAGCCTGCATCCATCAACGAAACGTGTCAGCGATAACAATCAACATCATAATATCTAATCATATGTCACATATGTAATATCATAACATTCAAACCATAACCATCTGCTCCCTTACTCGATACGAAGTCCAAGGAAATCCATCGATGCCATCGGCATCATCAAACGTCTAGAGTCCTCCTCACTCAGGAAAATAGTCAATAGCACCTGTCAATATAAATATCATAAAATAACATATCATCAAATCCACAAACATCCTCATGCTCCATAATTGAATCAGTCAATCATATAGTGAACCAGATCACTTACCGACAATTTTCCATAAGAATAAGTCACATTGGGTGCATGAAAGAGAGGGATGTTACATATGGAGGCTACATGCATTGGCGTTCTTTGATTATTATAGGTAAACCACTGAGCATTGACACCTTTTTTTTCCTGAAAGAGTTTTTGGTATTGTGTTGTTTTTCTTTGTTAGGAACTACGCGGTATCTCTTGTTTTTCTAATTTCTTTCAAAGTTCGAAGGAAACCCCATGGAGATAAATCTCACTTGTACATCACTACGCATTTTGAGTTTTGATTCAAAAGAGACTATGGTACTGTATTTTGTTTTCTTTGTTTAAGATTTAAACTTCTTGTCCCATGTCATTCTGGGTTCTTTCCATGTTCAAAAACCCATGGCCATAGTTCCACTATGTACCACTTATAAATAACTAAACCCTTTAAGTTCTAACCTTTTCGGGCTTAAATTTAAAAAAGAGTAATAACAATTTTGCGAGCCATGGACCGGGAGGTTCTGAGGTAGGGAAGGAGACTATGTGCACGCATTCGTCTCCTCTTGAGTCTTTTCATACAATCCCTTCTTTAACCATGGTGAAGCCCAATGCCCGAATCCGCTGGAAAATAGTTATTGTGTTCTCTTGTTGTTCTTCGTAGTTGATTGTAACTCTCAATGCTTGTTTTATTTACATTTACAACATAACCTTGTCAGTTTTACGTAGTTTCCTTATATTTGAGGCATGTCTACTCTATGTGGAAATCTTGATACATTTATTTTCTTTAAAATCTATTATTGTTCTCTGTTGTTCTTCACTATTTATTTTAATTTCTTTAATTAAGAACTCCATCTGTGTACTGTGAGGAAACATTTGTAGCTCAATCTCCTTTCAAAATTTTATAGCTATCTCTGTAATAGACTTTGTAATTAGCTTCGGTGATTATCCTTTGTCATTTGGCCTTTGTACTATAATATTCTCTGTAAATTTTTTCTTTATATTAGACTTGGTAAATTCTTTTTTGTAACTAATCTTTGCAATTACTCTCTGTAATTTGTATCTATGTACTAGACTCTTCTTTTCAATTGGTATCCTTGTATCAAACTTGGTAAATGCTTCACTGTAACTAATATTCACAATTACTCTCTGTAATTTTTATCTCTGTACCAGGCTCGGTAATTTCTTCTCTGATATGATGTGGTGTAGATTCGTTTTAAAATTGTAATGTATAATTTTTGTGATAACCTATGTATTCTAAAGAACTCATGAAAACTTGTGATGGATTGATAAAATCAGCAGTTCTCTTCTACCGTATTTGACTTATGTTTATGGATATGAGTTTGATCATGGGTCCCTTTTCTTGAGAGGGAACCCATCAGAATGTTATGATATCACTCCTCCTCTCAAGTCACAGACTTCTTATTTCGCAAGGATAAAAGGGATGGTTGGAATTCAACCAGTCCCAAGAAAAGTACATGCCATTTTCTTATATTGAGGTGGTTTAGTAATAATATATTGATTTCCCTTCGTAGATTAAGGTGTGTGTTGCAAGTCCATGAAGGGAAAACATCATGTTTTCAAAAGGTACTTTGGGTTCCATCACAGATTGATCTCTTATTGATATTTCGTTCCACATATCAACGAAATATTTGAGCTTTCCTACCTTGTTATAGACGGTTGATGCAGATTCTTTAAGTTCTATTTTAAAAGAATGGTTAACAGAGATTATTAGGCATGTAAGACTCGAATTTATATTAATATGTTTTCTTAGAAGAAAGCTACAAGGCTCTGTATTCTTCAACGACCTATCACTTGCATAAAACATTTTTCCATAACAATCTATGAGAGTTATTGTATCAGATACCCGTTTTGTTATTATATATACATATATGTTTAGGGACTTTGAATGCATCTGATTTTATACTTGATTATTACCACATGAATTTTTATGCATTCCATTGCTTTGAGAGATAATATACATAAAAAAGTAGACCTATACAGTTTACTTATATTTACTTTGATACACTCTAATTGTTTTAGTTCACTTGTATTATTTCTCTGAAGTAGTTAATTTGATGTGCATAAATCTCCATGCATTGGCTATTTAGTTTTATTACCTATACATTTGTCTATGTAGATCCCTTATGTAGTCTACATACAGATATTTTAACTAATGCAAGTAAAATTCCACTAGAATCATTAACATGTAATTAAACAAAAGGAAATTTAACATATCTATTATGGCCATGAGGCACACCTATATAGATCATTATGTACATATATAATATCAACCATTATAACACTTCATAAAAACGAAAGTAAACAATCAAGATACATATATGAATAATGATACTAGGAAAACAAAAGGAACAACCATGTTCCATCAAACCGTAGATACATAAAGCCCTTTATCATGACCATGACTTCATAAGGGAAAACTGAACATCATTTATTAGCCACTGTCTCTTTGAAAAGTTCATAAAAATTGTTTGGCTAACACTAGATCTGCTCATAACAAAATAATCGTTCCTTTCCCAACATACTAAGCAGTGTCCTACCTCCCACATATGTAGTATATATATCATGCCTAGGAATTTCCATTCTTTTATGTCCTTGGGAAATTCATAGATTTACCAATCCATAATTTCTAGGGGCTTCTAGTGACAAAACTCAACTTCTGACACTTGTAAAAATCAACTATGACTTAACTCAATCATATTCCCCACTCATGGAGTCATATTCAGCGATTTTTAACCGGGTTGTTCCATATGTTCTTCAAGATTAAATTTATTAAAAATGTTTGTCTCATACATGTGTCTATCAAAATAGGAGACTTGGAAAGTCAAACTTTTGTCCAACAGTCATAAAATAATAATTACATAATTTCAAAATCTAAAATTCTAATTTCCAAAAATGGAGATTTATTTTTAGAATAACAACTTTGAGATAATTTAAGTTTGAATAATTTGAGGATATTACATCCTCTCTCCCTTAAGTATAACATTGTCCTCATTGTTCAAATTGTCTCTTGGAACATAATTGGATAAGATTTCCACATTTCTTCTTCCAATTCCCAAGTAGCTTCCTCAGGACTAAAGTGCTTCCATTGCACTTTTACCTGGGAGATGACTCTATTCTGAAGTATTGTTTCTTTCATGTCAAAAATCCATAGAGGTTTCTCTTGGAACTCACCTTTTGGATCCACATGCACCATGTTCCAATCAATAATGTGAGTAGGATCATGAATATATCTTTTTAATAGTGAAACATGAAAAAAATTATGAACTTTTAAATTTGCAGGGACTACTAGTTGATACACCACTGGTCCGATTCGAGTTAAGATCTCGAAAGGACCACAAAATCTTGGCGCCAACCTAGAACAACTTCCTAGTTTTAGGGATTTTCTCTTCGCTTTGACTTTGAGATATACATGATCTCTAATTTTGAATTCTTGGTGTCTACTTTTTAGATCTACATAGATTTTTTGTCGATCTTGTGCCTCTTTCAAATTATGATGTACCCTTTTGACCATTCTTTCCATTTCTTGGAGAATTTATGGTCCAACCATAATCCTTTCAATAGGAATATCCCAACTGATCAGGGTTGTACATTTCCTTCCATATAATACATCGAAGGGACTCATCTTAGTTGATGCTCGATACCCATTATTGTATGTGAATTCAATTAAATGTAGATACTCTTCCCACTTAGTTGGTTTTGTCCTTACATACATTCATGACATGTCTTTGATAATTTGATTTGTTTGTTTTGTTTTCCCATCTATTTGTGGATGGTAACTTGGGATGAAATTCAAATTAGTACCCAAACATGCAAACAATTCTCTCCAAAAATTGGATGTAAATTTGACATCTCTATCTGCAATCACCATCTTATGAATCCCATGTAGCCTAAATATTTGTTTCATAAAAATTTCAGGAATGTCAATCTATTTGTAAGTAAGATTTCACAGGTATAAAATTTGCATACTTACTTAGCTTATCAATCACTACCATAATTGAGCTTTTTTTCTTTGAATCTTAAGAAAACCTATGATGAATTCCATTGAAATAATTTATCACTTCCATTCGGGTATAGGCAGAGGTTGTAACAGACCTGTCTGATGTTGATGCTCAGCCTTTACCTGTTGACAATCTAGACATTTAGACAAATATTCAATTGTCTCATTTTTCATGTTAGGCCAATAAAACTGTTTTCTTAAGGCTGTTATCATTTTCTGGTATCATGGATCACCAGAATATGTTTTTTTGTGCATCTCATTAAGAATTATCATCTTCAATTAAGTAGTGTTAGGTACATATAATATTTTTTTGAACCTAAACAACCCACTTTTATCTATACTAAGATCTATACTTTGCATATTTTCCCCATTTCTTTGCAATTGTTTCGATGTTTTGATGTATTTTACATTATTTTTGCTTGCAAATTTAGTCCTATCCTCAATATAATTTTCAAATTTGTTGATAATTACTTCATATAGCTCATTATTCCTTCGACTTAGTGCATCTGCAACCTTAATTTATTTTCCCTTGATGTGTCGTACTTCAAAATAAAACTCAATTAAAAAGGCCAACCATCTCTCCTGTCTTGCATTGAGATCCTTTTGGATGAACAAGTGTTTTACACCACTATTATCTCTTGGTAATAGAAATTTTCTTCCCATTAAATAATGTCGCCACATTTTCAATGCATGAATTACAACTACTAACTCTAGATCGTGAGTTACGTAGTTTCTTTCATGTTCCCTTAATTTACATGATTCATAACAAATGACGTGTCCATATTTTTTTAGCGCCCCTCCTAATCCTTCTTTACTTGCATCCATAAAAATTATAAATTGTTTATCTGGGTCTGCCACTTTAATGATTAGAACTGTAGTTAACAGTCCTTTTAGTTTATCAAAACTATCTTGCCATTTTTTAGACCAATTAAATTGCATTCCCTTTTTCTGCAGTGATGTAATCGGAGAGACAATTTTGGAAAATTCTTCGATAAACCTCTGGTAATATCTGATAATATGCATGAAAGACCTTATGTATTCTACGTCTTTAGGGAATAGGTCATTCCATAATGGCTCTAATCTTCTCAAGGTCTACTGCAATGTCGTCTTCCGATATTACATGCCCTAAATATTGTATCTTCCTTTGGTAGAAATCACATTTATCAAACTTAGCATAGAAATTATGTTCTCTTAGATTTTGTAATACTATTTTCAAATGTTGTTCATGTTCTTCTTCATTTTTTGAATAAATTAATATATCATTGATAAAAATAAGCACAAATGTATCCAAATACTAGTTGAATATATTATTCATCTAGCACATAAAAGTTGTTGGTGCATTAGTAAGTCAAAACGGAATTACTTCAAATATGTAATGTCCATAATGTGTTCTAAAGTGACTTGAAGTCGCGGCCGCACTGACCCTATAGTGAGTCGTATAAATATTGTATCTTCCTTTGGTAGAAATCACATTTATCAAACTTAGCATAGAAATTATGTTCTCTTAGATTTTGTAATACTATTTTCAAATGTTGTTCATGTTCTTCTTCATTTTTTGAATAAATTAATATATCATTGATAAAAATAAGCACAAATGTATCCAAATACTAGTTGAATATATTATTCATCTAGCACATAAAAGTTGTTGGTGCATTAGTAAGTCAAAACGGAATTACTTCAAATATGTAATGTCCATAATGTGTTCTAAATGTTGTTTTGTTTACGTCTTCATCCTTTGTCCTGACTTGGTGATAACTAGATCTCAATTCTAGCCTAGAGAATATTTTTTCTCCTCCAACCTTGTCAAAGAGATCGTTGATTCTAGGTAAAGGGAACTTATTTTTAATCATCATTTTATTTAGTTGACGATAATCAATACATAATCTTAGCGTTCCATCTTTCTTTTTAACAAACAAAACCGGTGCTCCCCAAGGTGAAACACTTGGTTTGATGTATTCTTTATCTAACAGTTCTTGTAACTAAATTTTCAGTTATGTTAATCTGAGAACACTCATTCTATAAGGTGTCTTTGATACCAGTGTTGATCTAGGTAGTATATCAATAGATAAATATATTTCTCTCCTTCGAGGTAGTTATGGTATCTCTTCTATGAATACATCCTTAAGCCCGTGAAGGATTGCAAAGTCTTCCAAACTTGGTTTGTTTTCTTTTTCCAAAATATTAATTACTTGAATAGAATATACTTTGCAACCATTATTAATAAATTTATTGAATTGCATTGTTGATATTTGTCTAACAAAAACTAGTTTTTTTATTCTTTGTATTGTTCTTGTTGTATTGTTTTCATCCTTGTACATGAATGACTTTTCATAAAAGTTCAGTATTACTTTATTCCTTTCTAACTATTCCATCCCGATAATTATTTCATACGACCCTAAAGGTATCACGTTCAGATTTAACTTTGTATTCTAACTACTTATACTAAATTCACAATCAGAAACAATTTATGTTACTTTTATTTTTGTCCCTATTGCTAGTTGTACTAACCAGGATTTAGAATGTTTTGCTTTCTTTAACTTTTTTTATTCTACTAATGTTGGAGTAATATATATTACACTAGACCCTCGATCAATTAGTATAGACACATTGCTTTTATAAATTTTACCTTCAATTTCCACAATAGTGGATTTATTATCTCCTTGCCTGCCTTCCAAAGATGCATTGATCTTGTGCATGATTCTTCCAATATCTCCAACTGTTGAAGCTTATCGAATATTGTGGACTAAAGTTTTTATTAATGGATTTAAGAGTGCAAAATTTCTCCTTAGGTGGGATTCTCCTCACTCATAACATTTCAACGGTTTTGTGGGACTATCCCCTACCTTCTTGAATCCCAAACTAGCTGGTTTATTTCCCCGGTGAGTATGTTTTGTGTTAGAGGGATAGTAATTTATTTGGAATCCTTTAGTCATGTTATGAAAAGGGCCAAGCTAGAAACCTTTCTTGCATTGATTCAATTTATCATACGTCTTATCTTTCCATGCCTTGGGAGTTTCAGATCTTTGTTTATACTATTCATAACACATTCGAGCCTTCCTAAATACCTCATTGAAAGACTTGGGATTATCAAATTCAATTATGATTTTATAATATTGTGGTAGAAAACTCAAGAAGATTTGAAGTTTTACCTTATCTTCTTTGATATAGGACACAAACCTCAATAGATATAGAAATTTATTAATCAAATCATCCATAGTCATTTGTCCTAGTCGGAATTTGTAAAATTATTTACTCTTTATTTCTTAATAACTTTCTGATAGGTATTTTTTCTTGAAGTGATTTTTGAATTCTGACTGTTCCATTCGTTTTTATTTCCAAATACTAGTTTTTCCCTTTAAGTTATAAATGGCCATTCTAACCTTCATATTACTAGACTAATTATGAATATGAAAGTATTTATTTATTTCTAGAAGCCAGGCTTCATCTTCCTCATGAGTCTTTGATTCCGCATCAAAGGTGGAGGATTTTATATTTTTGAATTCACCTTCTAGGTGATCCAATTGTTTTTTCTTCTTTCTTGTAGATTCCTTTTTCCTGTCATGTGTGTTTCCTCAAAAGAGATGCCTTCTCCTTCTGTTTCATGACTAGAATGTTTTGAGGAATTTTTACTGACCTCCTCTTACATCTCGTTATTTCTTGGACTCTTCTTTGTTTCTATACTGCGTAACAAGATTTCATTTATTTTCAGTTTATCTTCTTGAGATTTCTTTAACTTTTCATTATCATCTTTAAACACTTGCAATTCCACAATAATATTCTTGATCATTTTCAATACTTAGGTGGTTGAACTTCCCTCACTGTGATGCTCTGGATCTCTAGGGAGCTCTTGATTTTGGTTTCTATTAGGTATGTCTCCTTCTTCATTTTGTGTTGACATTTTTACAAAAGACAATTACTTTCTATTTGTAACAGTAAATGGTGTTTGTTAAATTTTTCCTTTAGAAAATAACTTTCTGGTGTTTCCCTTAGGCCTAAGTGTTGTAACCAACATATCTGATACCATATGTAATGTACCCAAAAAATATCTACAAAAAAACAATTATAGAGGGGAAGAACTATGAGTCTTGTTGTTGATTACATTATAAGTCTGACCAATGTTTTCAACCAATAATTACTTGACTCAACTCTTTGTTTTTCAACATAAAAATTTAATTATACCAATAACGATAAGAGGGAAATTAATACTCTCCCTAGACTGACACTCTTTCATATCCTTCGTACCTTATTCATGTAGTACAATCAATATTTTCCCCATAATAGTTTATTCCTAAACTACAGTAAAACCCTAACATTAACCCCTATCATTGTATGTTATTCTATAGTGCATAACCCATATCATTTCATGTTATTCTATAGTGCATAAAGATCAATACATAATGAAATTTTGTTTTCTAAGCTAGGAGAAAGACATAATCCATCACGATGTATTGTATTACTTTTATTGTATACATATATATGCATTCCAAACATATTTCTTTAAACAAAGTCTTAACCAAGATTTTCCAATAGAGAAAGAGCATATACAGTTCCTTTCTCTAGATCGCGATCATGGAACCTTGTGTTAGAGGTAAGGAATAGTGTTAGGTAGTAAGATTACTCTGAAACATGTGTTGCCAGGTATTATTAAAACTAAGTATGCGACCCAACAATGAAAGTTTATGGTGGCTCTTTATGAATTAAAGGATGATAAGAAAAAACATGTACTTTGGGGTCTATGAATTGACATTCTTTTTAAGATCCATTAAAGATATTGTAGGCTCTTGAATACTTTGGTTCTGATGTTGCAAGGACCTAACCAATATGGCATCTCCACTTCTCTGAAATCACATGGAGTCTGGCAAACGTAGTCAGTCATTCTTCCCACTGTGAGTGATGGGATCGAGGTCCCTAATCACTCAAAGGTTTTATCTTTGTTACACGGTTTTTACTATGTTACACCACTCCGCTAAACTTTCCCTCCCAAACGTTATTCTTGTAACTATTTTTTCTCTATAGAACCCTTGAAGGAAACCATGAGCTATGGATGCTACACACATTGTCATTCTTTCATTATTACAAATAAACCACTAAGCATTGACACCTTGTTTTGTTTCCGAAAGAGTTTCAGGTACTGTGTTGTTTTTCTTTGTTAGGAACTATACAGTATCTTCCATGTTTCTGATTTCTTTCAAAGTTCAAAGGAAAACCCATGGAGAGAAATCTCATTGTATGTAACTCACTTTTAAATCACTACGCATTTTGAGATTTGATTTGAAAGAGGCTTTGGTATTGTATTTTGTTTTCTCTATTTAATATTTAAACCGCTTGTCCCACATATTTATGGGTTCTCTCCAAGTTTGAAAACCCATGTCCAGAGTTCCATTGTGTGTCTCTTAAACATAATTAAACCCTTTAATTTCTTACCACTCCCGGCTTAAATTTAAACAAGGGTAATAAAAATTCTACGAGCCATGGACCAGGAGGTTTTGAGGATGGGAAGGAGACTCTGTGCACATATTCATCTGCTCTTGAGTCTTTGCATATAGTTGCTTCTTTAACCATGGTGAAGGCCAATGCCCAAATCCTCTTGAAAATAGTTATTGTTTTATCTTGTTGTTTCTCGTACTTGACTATAACCCTCTACGCTTGTTGTATTTATAGTTACACCACAACCCTGCTAGATTTTTGTAGTTTCCTTATATTTGAGGTCTGTCTACTCTATGCATAAATGTTGAAACATTGATTTTCTTTAAAAGATATTGTTGTTCTCTATTTTTATTCACTAAGTATTTTAATTTATTTAATTAAGAACTCCATTTGTATACTATGAGGAAACGTTCATATCTTTGTCTCCTTTAAAACGTTTATGGCTATCTATGTAATAGACTTTATAATTGGCTTCAATGATTATCCTTTGTAATTTAGCCTTTGTACTAGAATCTTCTCTGTAATTTTTATTTCTGTATTAGAATTGGTAAAATCTTTGTTGTAACTAATATTCACAATTACTCTCTGTAATTTTGATATTTTCACCTGACTCTGTAATTTCTTCTCTGATATGATGTGGTGTAGATTCTTTGTAAAATTGTTAAGGTTAATTTTTGTGATAACCTCTATATTCTAAAGAACTCATGAAAACTCGTGATGGATTGACAAAATCAATAGATCTCTTCTACCATATTTGACCTTAAATTTTTATTTGACTTATGTTTAAGGATATGAGTTTCATGATGGGTCCCTTTTCTTGCGAGGGAACTGATCAAGCTACTATGAGTCTACTCCTCCTCTTGAGTCGCAAACTTCTTATTTCGCAAGGATAAAAGGGATGGCCAGAATTCAACCAGTCTTGATATAAATATAGGCCCTTTTCACATTCTATTTGTCTTGTTCCTTAGATTAGATTAAGGTGGTTTAGTAATCATATATTGATTTCCTTTTGTATTTTAAGTTCATGTGCTGCGATTTTGTGAAGGGACAACATTTTGTTTTGAAAAGGTACTTCAGGTTCCATCACAGATTGATCTCTTGCTGAGATTCCTTTCCACAGATCAATAAAATATTTGTGCATTCTTACTTTTTTATGGATGGTTGATGTAGATGCTTTAAGTTCTATTTTAAAAGAATGGTTAATGGAGATTATTGGGCATGGAAAACCCCAATTTGTATTAATATCTTTATTTAGAAGAAAAATACAAGGCCATGTATTCTTCAGCGACTTGTCACTCACCTAAAACAATTTTACATAACAATCTTTGAGAGTTATTGTATTAGATACCGATTTTTTTATTATATATACCTATATGTTTATGGGACTTTGGATTCATCTGATTTTATATTCGATTATGATCACATGCGTTTTTATGCATTCCACTGATTTGAGAGATAATATACATGGAAAAGTAGAACTAAACATTTTACGTATATTTACTTCGATACACTCTAATTATTTTAGTTTGCTTGTTTTATTTCTATGAAGTAGTTAATTTCATGTGCAGAAATCTCCATGCAATGACTATTTAGTTTTATTACCTATACATTTGTCTATGTAGATCCATTTTGTATCCTACATACATATATTGTAACTAATGCAAGTCAAATTCCGCCAAAAACATTAACATGTAATTAAACACTAGGCAATTAACAAATATATTATGGCCATGAGGCACACCTATATATATCATTACCTACATATATAATATCAACCACTATAACACTTCAAGAAAATGAAAGTAAATAGTTAAGATACATATTTGAATAATGAAAGTAAGAACCATGTTCCACCAAATCGTAGATACAAAAAAAACACATTTACTTGTCCTGATCACCCCCTAGCTCGACCATGACTCCATAAGGGAAAACTGAGCATCACTCCTTAGCCATTGTCTCTCTAAATAGTTCAGAAAAAATTGTTTTCCTAACACCAGATGTGATCATAACAAAAAAAAAATTCATTTCCCAACATACTAAGAAGTGTCCTGCCTCCCACATATGTTGTATATATATCTCATGCCTAGGTATTTCCATTATTTTCCCTCCTTGGGAAATTCACAGCTTTACTAATCCCTGATTTCTAGGGGCTGCTAGTGACAAAACTCAACTTCTGACACTTGTAAAAATGAGCTATGAGTTAACTCAACCATGTTCCCCACTCATGGAGTCATAGTTAGTTATTTTTAACCTGGATGTTCCATCTGTTCTCCAACATTAAATTTATTAAAAACGTTTGTCTCATACATGTGTCCATCAAAAGAGGACAGTTGGGAAGTCAAAATTTTGTCCAACTGTCATAAAATAATAATTAAATACTTTCAAAATCTAAAATTCCAATTTCCAAAAATGGAAATTTATTTTTAGAATAACAACTTTGAAACAATTTATTTTTGAATAATTCGAGGATATCACAGGGTGCGTAATGTAATACATATGCACTGATGCATCTTACATAAATGAATCGCCATGCCAAAAAAGTTTAAAACAAAACTCTATTTTTTTAAAACAATTAAAAAAAGAGAAGGAATCAAATTTCATAAAGTCATTTAAATACTAAAAAGCTATTCACTAT
>CBVK0101569824.1:0-10200 GCA_900067695.1 Picea abies | reverse complement strand
AGAGCCTAAGTGTTAAAGGCTAGGAGCCTATTTTTGTATATGTAATTATGCAGAACAATAATAAAAATATAAACATTGTTGCATGCAGACCAACTACGAAAAAAGAGTGATGGGAGAATAAGCTTCCACATAGTGGGTAAGGGAAAGGGGGTCGAAAGGTTGGAAATAGAGTCTAAATGTTGGGCCTAGGGGATACTCTAGGGGCATTACCTCTAAAAGGGATAATAATTTATTATTATTTCCTGTAAGGTTAAGGTGGAAAATTGTTGAGTGTTGTCATAAGTTCCTCGAAAGGAACATATGAAAAATGGAGTGCATGCAGCTCTAAGAAGATAGGTGTCGACCTAGGCGCATGCAGTTAAAGCTGCAGAAGGCAGTTGTGGAGGGGGTTTTCTCCTCATTATATCATCCTTTGTGTTTGATCTCTACATACCCTCACACAACTATAAAACTAGAAAATTGAGATGTCTTCCTGAGAAGCCGAGACATCCTCCATCTGAACCCGTGTTGGGTATGCGCTAGAACTTTGCATAGCCAAACACCTCTAAAAAATAGTGGCAAGCCCATGGACTGAGCCACGTCTCCTGCATGTCCTGTGAACCATCTTATCTGCTCTTGCAGAGTCAAGTTCGTACCTTAATTGTTCTGGGGTTGTTGCCTTCTGTTTTCCTGAGTGGTGTTGACCAGTTGTTGTTGTTGTTATCCTTACCTTTTTTCCTGAGTGGTGTTGACCAGTTGTTGTTGTTGTTATCCTTACCTTGTGGGATTTGAGTTGACGCTGACTAAAGAACTGGGTTGTTAGGCCTGTGGTAGAAGAGGCATGTTGTCAGGCCTGTGAGCACCTCTCTTTAGGTGAGAGAGTTTGTTGGGAAACGGTTTTCTCCAAGAGAGAATCCAGCACCAGCTACAGAGCTCTGAGACTTCTTGATCCGGCTTGTTGCCGAGACCCAGAGAGGGAGGTGAAGCACCAATGGATTGTGTTTGTGAAGGTGTATACTCCCAAGTGGAACAATCATGTGGAGAATGAGAGTCCGTGAGTAGTGGGCATAAGAAGGCTCCTAGAGAGAATCATTCTGGTTGCTTTATATAGTTTTCCTGTAACCTCAATCTAGTCTAGGATTCCCTTGACCTGGGTGGAGCTTGGTCCCAGCTCGAGGGTGACCCATTGTTGAGCGTGATGAGCAGTGTGGTCTAAGGATGGGAGGTTCGTGGAAGTTCTGCATGTAGTTGGTGGAATTATTCCACTTTTAAAGATAAGTATTAATTTTGTACTTAATTTATATGTGATGCATGTCTGTGTCTTTGAAATGATATCATGTATTTTGTTGCAAGTATGAAGTACAGTTGTTTTCTGTTAACTCTGTATGTTAGCAGTAATTTTGTGGTTACTTTGTATTATATGGTTAAATTTCATTAAATAGGCATGTTATATGTGTGTGTGTGTGTGTGTGTGAATGTTCCACGTAGTAGTGTTTCTCGACAGTGGGTTTGAGGGTTGGGGATGTTACATTTTTCAACTGGCTCAAAACAATATTTTGGCAACTTACTATTTTTAGCAATTTTTTAGTTCCTAAACTTTTGGGCCCATTTTCAAGGCCTAAACAACATTTTTTCATGATTGGGCACCATATTTATATTCAAGAGATTTTATTAGTCCCCTTAAATGAATCGCCTCATTAATACCTTTCCAATGAGCTATTGTGTGCCCTAAACGGAGATCATATGCAAAAGTTATGACCATGTGAAGTTGATGTACTAACTTACCCCAATGGGGCCAACATGACTTTTGGCATTTCATCTCCTAAGGTCAGGTTTTTGGATGTCTAGGGTTTTTGAATTCATGTTTATTGTAAACATTCATTCATAGCCTCATTTTACTCATCTTCTTGCAAATGAGCATAGTCGTCATATCTCTTTTTAGAGATAAGCATCCACCATTCTAACAAGCTTGTTTCTAGTGTGCAGTTTATAGTTTTCAACATATTTCTTATTTAATAGAAGTCCAGATTTACTGTATATATGTTACTATTCACTGTGTCTCCATGTTAATGATATAAATCTGTGGTTTCATTTCGTTCCTCTCCTAAATATGGATCAGTGGTATTAGAGCAGTTTGTTTTTTGTTATTTTTTTAATGCATGTCTCTGACATGGTCAAGGTATAGAGAGTTGGGTCTCAAGTTTGTTTCTCTTGAGGAAAAATGCTCTTGCACACCCAAGAAACCTCCCATGGTGAGCGAAAATAAATACGATGGGACATGGGATCTTTTCAAACCGTTTCTCAAGGAATCCCTTGAGCAACAGAGGAAAGAGATGATGGACAACTTTGGACAAATCCTTCAACGATTGTTGACAAGAGACACATCCACCTCAAGTGGAGGATCCACCCCCTTTAAGGTACAAATCAATTTTGATATTCCCATATTTTAAGGTCAAATAGATGCGAATGTCGTATATAAATGGTTAAACCTTCTAGAAAAGGTATTTTTCTATCCACAAATTTTCCGATAGATAAAATATTACATTTGCACTCCTCAAGGTCGTCCCCCATGTCAAAGATTGGTGGGAGAATTTTTGTGAGAAAAATGAAGGATCCACATTATTTTCATGTGTACCCACTTGGGGTTCCTTCAAGGATGCTATTATGGAAAAATACTACCCTGTTGGAAGTTATGATGGCTTGTATACAAGATGGACCACACTGTGGCAGGAAAGAGACCACATTGTGGCAGAGTTCGCCAATGTCTTCCATACCTTGTGCACCAAGCTAGGTATGAAAGATTTTGAGCGACATATAGTGCTCAAGTACCGCGACGTTCTACATAGATATATCCAGACAAAAATGGACTTTTTGAAATTCTCATCCTTGGCATGGCCTATCAATATGTTGTCAAAATTGAGCAGAAGCTTAAACAAAAACCGTGGCAGTTTGGGTTTGGGAACCCATCACAATAGAAGTAGGGAAAGGGCAACCCCAACCCACAGAACAAGGGACAGAAAAAATATGGGCAACCTCAAAACAACCAATCCAAGACACAAGCAAAGAAGGACAATGGGAAGATGAAGAAATATATCGAGAAGTGGTGCGACTTCCATAAGAGCCCCTGACATAACACTACTGATTGTTGCTCAAAGTAATCATTGGTTGTTGAGGTAAAAGACTGTGAATCATATGCAGGTTCCGATTCTGATTCAGAACCATAAAATGGGTGACAGATCATTGACTCATAACCCAATACCATCGTTGCTACTACCAAGATCCAACCCAATGAGCCTGATGAGCAAGAAGAAGGAGAGCATCTATTTCATTCACAGATGTGGGTGAAAGACACTCCACTACACTTCATCATTGATAATGGTAGCTAGAAGAACCTCATCTCAATAGAGGTCTTCAAGTGGCTAGCCCTACCGAAAATGCCACACCTACAACCCTACACTATCGAATGGCTCCGTCAAGGAAGAGATCTTCGCGTCATCTAACAATGTCGCTTGTAATATGACATCAAGGCATCAAGCCACTCAAAAATGAGGTATTGTTTGATGTTGCTCCCCTTGAAGTTTTTAATCTTCTTTTGGGACAACCTTATTTATGAAAACGTCATTTTATATATGACTCTAGGCCTCTCAGGATACATGCGGTAGTCTCACCTAGTGTTATTTTCTTGATATCGACCAAGCAATGCAAAAAAATCATTTCTCATACCAGGAAGTTTGTCTTCTTCGTGATTCTCTCTCAGAGTAAATGAAAGGTTGCAACGACATCCATGACACGCAACAGATTAAATAATAGTCGGTGGTTTCTATCATCTGTGATGATTCTGATTGGCTTTTACAGCCGTGCCCGGATGAGCCGATCTATTATCAGTGGTTTCTATCATCTGTGACGATTCGGATTGGCTTTTACAGCCGTACTATCGGCGATTATGAAGTGATGGCCTTGCCCAGCTTTTTCGTTCGATGTGGCAGACATTCCTCTTGTCCGGACTCTGGAGTTGGAGTTTCGACTTGGACAAGTTAATAGTATAAAAACTCAATCTATTTTTAGGTTTTTCATTTAAAGTTTTAATGAAAATTTAGCTAAAAAATGATCATTATAGAAATTTTGACCATTTTGTCGCTAAGCTCATTTAACAGAACTCAAATCATAAAAATGTAAAAGTTCACGTAACAGGTCTGGAAATTTAAAACCTTACTTAAAAATGTAAAACTTCACGGATCAGAATTGTAAATTTAAAACCTTACGTAACAAGAAAAAACAAGTCGCTATACGTTTCTGTAATTATTAACTCACTCGGGTCACTTCAATCTGGCGTAGCGGAATGTTATCGGTAGTCTCGGATTGTATTACTTCGTGCAATTATTACTGGATTATAGTGTGGTAGTCTCGGATTGTATTACTTCGTGCAATTATTACTGGATTATAGTGTGATCTAAAAGTTCTATATTTTTACTATTTCATGCAATTATTATTAGAATCGGGTATACAATAATTATTGAATGGATGAAAAAAAAATGGTAAAAACCTAGAACTTTAGACTACCTCTTTTATTTTATTATTGCTTGGACAACCAACAACAACAGGAGGCATATAAGTCAACAACAAACACGAGTCATTAACGAAAACGGCACGTAACTAGTAATACTGTGACAAAAAAAAACATTAACTGCTTTGCATTGCGTTGGAACATCGTTGGCCATACAAATTTACAGCTGAAAACGTCATGTCCTCTTACTTGTGTGACTTAAGCGCTGCCCTACCATTTGGTCCAATAGAATAAACAAAAATATGTTCAATAGAATATTATCCTATTGTTCTTATTGTTCTTTGCAGGCGCCGATTATTATTGATCGAAAATAGACTATTCTGACCTCATCTCATCGACATGCTTGTGCTTTCTCGTCAAATAATCTTTCCCAAGAAACAGGAATTAAAAACGGGCTGAATTAAGTGAATCTGGTAAATTGATTTTTGAGAATTATTATCATTGTCTCGTAAAGACCAGGTTGATTTTATGTTCATCCTTATCAGTTTGGTTTTTTTAAGTAGGTCACTGGCCGCTTTAGTTTAAACGTTTTATTATTTTTTTTCCGATTATAATAATTTTTTGATTAATTTGATTTCAAATTTAATGATAAATTGTGAAAAGAAGTTGATTAATTTTTTTGATTAATTTGATTTCAAATTTAATGATAAATTTAATGATAAATTGTGAGAAGTAGTTGAGTTTATATAATTTAAATGTCCTATAAATTTCTCAAAATAATAAATCTATTTATACATTTGAAAATACAATTTAATTAAAAATAAATAAATTATTCCATCCAAATTTATATCCCCTGATTAATAAATAGGATAATTAAATGCTATAATTATTTATCTTCCGTTTTCATGCTTAGTGTTGCTCTATTGATCATCCTCGGATTGATATGTTCGAGGATATTTGAGCTAATGCGCCTTAATTTTTTATTTTAAATAAATACTAAAAATAGCTTGTTTCGATGTTAGAAGTTTGGGCCATGTTTATATCCATGTTTAGAAGAACATCATTGGCTTTTTGAAAGAGGATAAGTGTGCAGATTGTACTAGTTTAAGAGTGTATCATTAGCCAGTCCCCGGGGTGTAGAACAGTCGGTGACGGAGTGTGTTGTTAAGCCACTCCATGATGTTAAAGTCATTTGTACATTTGAATGACATTTTATACAATTGAGTTTCCAACAAATTAGTTCTTTTGTTTAAGTGAAATGAAAAATAAAAAATATCATTTTGAAGAGAAAACATTCATGAAGTGCACACATAATTTTTATAATTATTTTGTTTTGTAGTTGCCAAGATATATATTCTTTTCTAAGGGCCTTCACTACTTGAGATAAAAAAAAAAGTTTGTATAAGTTTAAAAGAAGAAAAAATAAAAATATAGTATGAAACAAAAAAATAGAAAATTATATGTTATTGGATAGAGGATTCAATGGAAACTCTATAGTAACCAATTCCAACACATTCCATGAAAGAGATGAAAGAATTTCATCTCCTAAACTTTGTAGCTCCATGAAAACTTATAGAAATGGCTAAGAAATCTTGACTTCCAATCCCTCAATTGAAGTTTATACCTTGATACAATGATTAATATCCCTTGATGGAGGTATTTTAAAATCCTTCATGAAGGTATACTTGTCATAAATAGTTTATTTTTGGTTTAAACTTTCAAACAAGGGTTCACCTAGATGGAGGTTGTTAGTCCTTGAGATGTTCTAGGTTGTCAATGGAACTATGCCAAGGATCCTTTGAGCTAAAACTCATATTTGATTTTAAATCTAATTTGTAAAAAAAATATTAATGTAAATATTCTTACACCTCTTGAAATATTCGAAATAGGATGATTCCTCTTGAAATATTCGAGATAGGATGATTAAGAAAAATGTCAACCTAAACTGATAATTTCCCTTTTTGTATATCAAACAAATAAGGTTTAATGAAGAAAACACATATATGTACAAATTATTTTCTACAAATAAATCTTGTAGGTTTTTATGAAGAAAACACTTTCAAATTAAAATTCAACACTTTATATAAAACAATATATCTTGGTTTATGTAGGTATATGCTTAAAACAATTTAACATATGAAACACTCAAGGATATCATAAAAACTTTGCACACTCAAATTGGTCATACACATGAAATCAATCTCAACCAGATAAAGGTCGCACACACATATGGAGCTAATATGTTGCTTGAATATTTTATTAATGAACATTCAAAATACATTATCAGAATGGAGGAGATGGTCTTTCAAGAAAGTGTTACAATGAGAGAAAATCACATGGGATTTACATAATGATAAAAAAAAGCCATTGAATCCATATGTGGATGTTGCTTTCCTTTCATAATATGTCTTGTGTGTGGAGATGGGTTGATCTATGAACTTTGAGAACAAGATCCTCTTTTCCTCTCTATTTGTTGATAATCTTTACAATGTCCTTTTTTATTCCTTTATTGTTTCCCTTGTATGGGAAAATAACTTTCTTTAAACCATTTAGTGATTCTTTATTCTTGAAACCACCTCTTATTTCTTGAAGGGTTTTTTATTTAGTAAAAAATTTCTTTTACACATGTAAAAATTAGTAATAAAGTTACTGATGATGAGGTTGGACAAGTGCCACTTGTTTTACCTTTTCTTGGCATTGGTATCTTTACATATTGACACATCTTATTCCACACCTTACCCATTGGGTATTGTTTATGATTGAGATTCCTTGTCACCTCATCCAAATTAGTATATCTCTCATGTGATGGTTAAGAGAGATTCTTAAAAATCATTTTTAAGGTGTACAACAATGAAAAATCACCAGCCAACATATCCATCACATCCTAGTCTTTATGGGGTCCTTCAAGATTTACAAATATGCTATCATCATTTCTCCTATCATCCAAGAGTTTTTGATAGTTTTTCTATGGATAAAGGTCTCCATTACCATCCCCAAAGGTACACAATCCATGGTTGATCATCTCATTGAATATTTTCTTGAAAGAGGCAATCTCTCCAGTAAGTTCATGGGCCTTATTCTCTGCATTTTGCATCAATATCTTCTTGGCAAGGACCTTTTTAACATCCATGATGATGTTGGTTCTTTCATCTATGTTAAGGTCTCTTAGCTCCTCCTTAGATCTGTTATTTAAACACTAGATTATATGATTAGCCATGTATAGCTTTCCTTCCAATTCTGCAACAATATTCTTGATGTCCTTGAACACCACAGTGATCAATTCAAGCTCCTCTTGAATCAAATATAATTGGGACTAATTATGAAAAAATATAGTTGTTATTTGATCCCAAATCATGTGTTGGCTTCCTTC
Source organism: Picea abies (assembly GCA_900067695.1). NCBI lineage: Eukaryota > Viridiplantae > Streptophyta > Pinopsida > Pinales > Pinaceae > Picea > Picea abies. The sequence goes on along the minus strand of CBVK0101569824.1, from coordinate 2,347 downwards.
AAAACTGATTTTCCTATAACCTTAAGCTTCACGTGAGCCAATTCCTCTTCAAATTAGTCTTTAACAGTATTCAATTGACCCAATAGTACCTCTATACTCTTGATATGCTCCTATAACTATGTTATCCTAGCCATACTAAACTTGATCTTGTTTGTAACAATGCCAAAATCAATTTATTTTGCACTTAAGTCTAACATGACCTTGGATATGCCCTCATTTATGTCTAAAGGAATGAATTGCACTTTAGCTTCCTTGGTTGTCTACACAAAATGATCTTGTTACTATTTCAAAGACTGATTTTTAACTTGCAACCTTTCCATAGTATTATGGTTTTCCAACAATTGTTTTTACAATTGGTCCTTCTCATTATGCCTAGCTTGTAGCTCAAGAGTTTGTACATGTTCTACTTCTGGAAAGTTAAGCATTTTATTCAAGATATTAATCTTATTATCCTTTTGGTTCATCAAATCCTCCACACCATTGGAATTTCCAGGATCTGCTACCAAGGAAATGAGCTTTCTCTCCAGTTTATCTATTTGGCATTGGTTTCTACTCTCTCCTAATTCAACTATATTTCGACTTTGATTACCATCTCCCTCATCTTCTTCTCACTAGAAGAATATTGGAATACTCCTTTGTAAAACATATCATTGGTTTTATTATGAAGCTCAACCATATCCCCAAGATGAATACTTCCCATCTTGACCTTTATCTAGGTGGCCTTATAGTCTACAAGACTAATGGATTTTGGAACCTTTTCTTCTACGACAACCAAATTCAAGGTATTTTGTTGATAATCCATAGCAAAGAGAAAATATTTTTGAGTTGCTACTTGAGGACACAACTCTCTTCTTATATCTTGATTTTTCCTCCTTGTGTTAGAGTGGTGAGAGAAAAGAGAAGGATACTTATGAGAGGCGCCTTTTGAGGTAGAAATAATAGCTTCCCTTGTTGATAAGAGGGTTGATGGAAGATGTTCAATTGAGATAGTGGAGGTTTCAGGAGTTAACCCTTCTTCATTGGATCCATTTTTTAGATGCAATATGATTTTCCCCTTATCCAAAACATTTGTAAGGACATCCTATGTATCTAATCCTTCATCACTCCTTATTCTTTTGGTATTATGTTCATAATTTCCATATCTTACTGAAAATATGAGAGATTCCTCTTCCCAATTACCAATTCTTGCTTTTGAAGTGTCTGGAGGGATTTTGTTGGATCCCCTAATTGATTAGTAGTTGAATTCTGAACTTCTGTCATCAAAATCTGCCTTACCTGTTCCCATGAATCTAGGTTGGAAGTGTTATGTTGGATAGGCATTTTGGTTAAGTTTTGGGATCTATGCCAGAATAAGTCAAAGAATAAAAGGTAGTTAGAAGATTGACCATAGCGTGCGACGGGAGAAAACTTTAAGGAGTCAAAGTGTGCGACAAAAGGATGCACAACAAAGAAACATGCAAAAGGAGGAAAATAGTTATAGACCACTAGAAATTTTGTCCACTTTGTAACGAGCTTAGCCCTATTTTGATGTATAAATATGTAATGGGTTTTGGGTAGAAATGGTTCAAATAATGAGAGGTTATAGTGGATTGTGCATGAGTTGAGTTTTTGACTAAGTGTTCGGATGCTACGACCGTATTTTTTAGAGGTAGGATCATACTGCAACAAAACATCTGGGAAGGTTTAGCTAATGTTATTGTTGCATATTTTGTAGCATAGTGCACAAATGTAACCAAATTATCAATGACTAATAAATGAATCCAGTCGTTGTGGACGTAGCCCTAGTTGGGCGAACCACATTAAACCTATATGTTGTTGATCTAGGAGGATCTCCATATCCATCCATGTTTTCCAACTGACTCAAAAAAATATTTTGGCAACTTACTATTTTTAGCATTTTTTTTGGTTCCTGAACTTTCAGGGCTAGCTTTAGGGCCTAAAGGACTCTCTTTTCTGATCGGTCACCTCAATAATAGACAAGGTCTTTGATTGAGACCCCTAAATGAATATCCTCATCAATACCTTTCTAATGAGATATCGTGCACCCTAAACAATGTTCGTATACAAAAGTTACGACCCCGAGAAGTTGATGTACTAACTCATCCCAGCCGGACCCACATGACTTTTGGCGCTTCATCTCTTAGGGTTAGGTTTTTGGATGTCTAGGGTTTTGGAATTAATGTTTATTATAAAAATTCCTTCAGAGTCTCATTGTACTCATCTTCTTGCGAATGAACGTAGCCTTCACATCTCTTCTAAGAGATAAGCTACCACCATTCTAGAAAGCTTGTTTCCAATCTGCATTTTACAGTTTTCAACATATTTCTTATTTAATAGAATTCAAGTT
>CBVK0101569779.1:0-11465 GCA_900067695.1 Picea abies | reverse complement strand
ATTGCATGGGGCTTTTATTTAAATTCTTTTATGCCCTCTTTTTCCTTTTTTTTTTATTTTTTATTTTTATTTTTTTTCTTTTCTTTCTTTTTTTCTTTTTCAAATTATTTGCAGAATGAAAAATCATTTGTCAACAAAAACACTTGAGACAGATAATATCCCAGTCACCAGTTGATCCTATAACTTATAGGGTGATAACAACGACTCCACCTGGGGATGGTACTTGCCCTGTGAAGTGCCAAGAATCCCGGTTCCTGCATTCTAAATTTTTTTGCCTAGTAGCCTTCGTTGATTGATTGACTTTATTCTCAAAAATTGGAAGAACCATGGTCAACAGCTTAGGGCCTTCTCTTCGGGCTTCAACCAACTGACTAATGTTCTTCACTCAGAAAATGCAGGTGAAACATAAAAATAAAAATGGTATGTACAATGGAGAATGAAAAATCGAATCTCTACTGAGGTGGTACATAATGTTTCAGCATTCTTCCATTCACAGGTCCTCCTGGTAGATCTGTCCCATCAACGTTGTTTAGCAAGAAAGAATTGTTTCCCCTAAAAGCTTGGATCATGTATGGCCCTGTCCACAGATTGTCAAATTTTCCATGCTTTCCCTTGTCTTCATTTCTGGCATCCCATCTCAACACCAAATATCCTAACTCAAAATCATCTTCCTTGGTTCGTTTGTCAAAGATCTTCTTGATGTTTTCTTGGATTACCTGAGTCTTGTTGAAAACTTCTTCCCTAGACTGCTACAAATGGATCATCTGGTTGATCCTTCTCTGTGAGTCATTTGGCTCAGCTTGTACATCTTGAAGCAACTTCATGATAGGGACTCCTAAATAAGTGGGGAAAACTGCCTCTGTGCCATAGACCAGCTGGTATGGTGACATACCAATCGACCTTTTGGTGGTTAGTCTGTCAGCCCATAACGCGAACACCAACTTGTTGTGCCATGATTTCTTGTTTTCCTGCAATGTTTTCTTGATGATATTTACCAAGGTTTTGTTTGAAGATTCTGCCATCCCATTCCCCTAAGGGTAGTAGGCTGTGGAATGCCCAAAACCAATGTGATACTGGTTGCAGAAATCTATGATTTTCTTCGACCGGAAAGCAACTGCATTATCAGTTATAATCTTTCTAGGGCATCCAAAGCGAGACAAAATATTATTTTCAAGGAATTTGATAATAACAGAGTCAGTGGCTTGCCTGCTTGGTACTGCTTCGATCCATTTGGTAAAATAATCGGTGGCAGTGAGAATACACCTATGTTGGCCTGAAGAAGGGGGGTGTATTTCTCCAATGAAGTCCAGTCCCCATTGCTGGAAAGGGGCTTCAACTGAGATTGGTTTCAAGGGGAGAGGAAGGAGTTTCCTTTTGCCTTCAAACAACTAACATTGATGACATGCAGTCACTTTATGATGTACATCGGCGAATAGGGTGGGCCAATAGAATCCAGCTCTGAGTATTTTGTTGGCTGTGACCTTCCAATTCAGATGGCCACCACATTCTCCTGCATGAAATTCTTGTAACACTTTTTCAGCTTCATCTTTCAATAAACAATTTAACAGAATGCCTCCAGGATCTTTCTAATACAAATTGCCTTCTAGAATACAGAATTTTAAGGCTTTCAACTTTAAAAATCTAGCTTTATTCTTAGTCAAACCATGGGGAGCTTGTAGATTTTTCAAAATGAATATAAGGTCTACGTACCATGGAGAGTTGAGAAATACCTCTCTCACGCTTGGAGTCACCATCTCGCCTGGTTCATCTGCTGCAGCTAGAAAATTAATGTCAAGAGCGTGGAAATTTGATTCAGCCATTAATTTTGCTAGGCCTTGACCCTTGATTAGTTTTGTTGGCTTAATCTCTATATCGTATTCTAAAATGACAGCAATCCATTTCCCGCTTCTTCCATCCGGATTGTCCTGTGTCAAAAAATCTTTTACTACCGCATTCGGAACATAAGCTATGGTGTGGGAATGGAGAATGTAGACCCTAAAATCTTTTATAGCTTTCACCAAGGCAAAATCTTGTTTCTCCATTATCTTGTAATTCAGAGCAGCGTCTCTCAATGCTTTACTGAAGAAAGCTATGGGTTATTCATAACCTTCACTATTCTTTTGTAGTAATACTGCTGCTATAGTATGTTCGGAGGCGAAAGAAAAAATATAGAAATCCTTAGTAAAATCAGGACTGATTAAGACAGGGGCCTCTGTGAGTGCTCGTTTGACTTGTTCGAAAGACTGTCTGGACTCGGAGTCCCATTTTATTTTAACATCCTTTTTTAGCATATTTGTAATGTTTCTAAGGAGCTCGGCCAGATTGGGAATGAATCTTCGTAAAAAGTTTATTCTCTCGATAAAAGACTGTAGTTCTTTGAGGTTTCTCGGGTGTTCTAATTTTTGTATGGCCTCAATTCTGCTGGGATCTATTTTGATTCCATCCTTGGAGATGATGTGTCCTAGTAGTTTGCCTTCTTCAAACCTGAAAAGGATTTTCTTAGGATTTAAAGAAAACCCAAACCTTCTACATTTCTCGAAGACTCGTCTGAGGTGTCGCAGGTGTTCATCATCAGATCGGGAAAACACAGTTACATCATCTAAATAGATGACAATAAACTTACCCGATTCTTCCACGAAGGCAATATCCATCGCCCTCTGGAATGTGGCTCCTGCGTTCAACAGACCAAAAGGCATTTTCACATACATGAAAGTACCCCATGGTGTGGTGAAAGCGGTTTTGTCTTGGTCATCCGGGTGAACTAAGACCTGATTGTAACCCGAGAAACCGTCCAGCAGAGAAATTTGACTGGACCCGACCACCCTTTGCAGGATGTGGTCCATTTTCAGCAAGGGGTAATTATCCTTCAGGGAGACTTTATTCAGATTTCGAAAATCTATGCAGAGTCTGATTTCCCCAGTTTTCTTACATGTAGGGACCAAATTAGAGACCCATTTGGAAAAACGCAACGGAACTATGATTTTGGCATCGTACATTTTTTTGATTTCCTTTTCTATCAGAGGGAGCAACTTGGGATTTATCCTCCTAAGTTTCTGCCTAAATGGTTTTTGGTCTTCTTTTATTGGAATCCTGTGTTGTATGATGCTGGTATCATAAGCTTTCAAATCTTCATAGCCCCAGGCAAAGACATCCGAATATTCTTTGAACAACTCAATGTATTTGAGTTTTTTCTCTGGGGGTAATGATTTAGACAGTTTGACTATCCTGGGTTTCTCTTCAGTCCCTATATTACATTCTTCTACCTCTTGTCCATGTGCTTCAATTTTGGGTTTTTTGGCTACGTCGTTAAAATCAAACAAGTCCTCTAAAGGAACTAGAACTCTAGGCAAAACATTGTTTTTCGAATGTAAAAAATCGGCATCCAGTTCGTCATCGCCTAATTCTCCTGAATCTACTCTATTTACACTATCAATTTCAAAATCAGAACTATTTACATTTTCATCTTCGTTCTCTAAATCTATATTTGTACATTCAAAATAATTTTTACACTGCAGAAAGTCTTCGATTTGATCATCATTACCAAACACTTTCCAGTACCTAATATTGTCGGGAACGGTTGGTCTACACTTCACCTCAACAGTGTATGGGCGAGTCAGGCGGAAAGGAATCTTACAGGTAGCTGCTGACGTGGCCAATCCGTCCACCAGAATGTTTTTTCCCCTTGGAATCACCTGCAAATCAACTTCAGTAAAACATCTCAAGGCATCAAGAATGGTGTTCCTATAAGCTCTAAGACGTGGGTGTTTCACAGCGTACTCACCTTTGATTTTCTTGATTATCAATTTAGAGTCACCTCTTACCATTATCTGTTTAGCACAAACTTTTTTCAAAAGCTTCAGACTGAGCATCAAGGCTTCATACTCAGCAATATTGTTAGTACATTGGAAATTTAATTTGCAAGAATGGTTTTCTGAATACCTGTTTTTGTGGTTATGTAGCCACACTCCTGCTCCAACTCCTTCTTTACTCATAGCTCCATCAAAATCCATGCTCCAGAAATCGGTGGGTAACTCTTCAGTTATCATGTTCTTCATCCTTGCTACCTCGATGATTTCTTGGCCTTCATCCTGGCTAGATGTATCTTTCACCAGCTGAGTATCTTGTTCTCCCATGTCACCATCATTGTATAAGATAAAAGAATCCAGATCGGAATGTGCAGAGTAGAGGGGATAGTTGTGCGGTTTTTCTTGGTTGCTAACCATGTACTTCATCAATGTTTCTCTGCATAGCCTTCTTTGCTGCCTGAAAACTGGGATAGTGGCATAGGGTTCCTTCCAACTTAGCCCCCCAAGATCGGGATAGCAACATTCCATACTTTGGTGGGATGTCTGTGACTACCACATCCATTACCATGCTCTTCACAGGAATCTGAACCAAGGTGATGCATAGGTCCTTTATCAAACCAATACATCTAACTTTATTTGAGTCGAATGAGTGTAAATCCTTGTATGGTCTGGTGGCCTCCAGTCTCAGTTTCTCCATTACTTCTTTAGGCATCAGATTGTGGGAAGCACCTGAATCCAGCATGGCGTTATGCAATATCAAGTCATGTATGTTTAGACTGATGTAAAAAGGAGTGACCTCACCAGTATCATCTCGACCATCTACTTCAGGTTCGAACAAAAGTTCAAGTTGATCATCTGTAAGGTTCATGATGTCTGAATGATTTGTTGATCCAATGGTTAAGGCCTTCGTGCCTATGTCAGGTTCGATGGCCAGTGCTTTAATCACATGTGAACGATAACCGCCTTTGTTCATCAACTCTGTAAGTGGGATGGGAATTTTTACTTTGGCCAATTCCCCCTCAAGGCTAAAAGGTGTAGGGGCTCTGCCTTGGCTCATCAATTCTAGTTTGTCCACCATATTCTTCTGCTCAGAAGTACTCAGTGGATTAATAGGTGAAACCTCAGGCTATGATGGCCTCTTCAGAATAGAAGGTTTTTCTTCACAGGAGCTTCGGTAGTACTCTTCTCAGGAATATTCTCAGCAGTACTCTTCTCAGGAGTCTTCTCGGTAGATGGCTCAGAGGTCTTCTTGGTTTCGACTACCTTCTTTGTTTCAGTCGTCTTTTTTGGGGAATTTTCTTCTGTCTTTTTACTCTGTAGATTGTACTATTGGTGTACCTCCAAAATAGTATTTTCGAAGGCCTGTTGTTATGCATCTTCAACTTCTTCACTTACTTTTGTTTGATTGAGAAGAAAGAGCTCTTACTCTACTTGGGTAAGGAAAATAGCTTCGTTGTCGTGAATGCCCATGAGATTGATGTGAGTGTCCTCCAATTCCTCAATCACTTCCTCCCCTTCATCAGCATAGTTTTCTTGTAGAGGAGGTATGATCTGCTGATCTGGACCCCTCTTCTCTCTTTGATCCCTAGGATCTCTCTGTTTGATTTGGGGAGGGTTTCTCCTAAAGTTAGGGTTCCGAACCTGGGGAGCTGGTGGGTTTTCTCTAGGAGGATTTTTGTCTGACATAGTAAGTCTTTCCATCATTCTTTCCACTGCTCTAGCCAAAGAATCCAATTTGGAGTCTGAGTTCGACGTGGAAGGTTAGTCTTTGATCATGACTCTCCTTTATGACCTCTGACGTGCCCCTTTTTCCAACAGATTGGCCTCCACACTTTTAGAATTTTTCTGCATGTCTGCCAAGGTGGTAGAATTTCTTTCTCTTATTTGGTATGACATATCGACATCAAAACCATCAGGGAATTTTATCAACTCTAGGCCCTGTGGAGGTTTGATTTCAGCTAGAATTGCATTGTATAGGTTATTGAAATGGGTGCAGTAATCTTGAACCGTCTCACCTTGATTTCTTCTTATATTCTCGTATTCTGACAATATTTGGAGAGGGTTTTTCTTTACCTCCCATCTATCAAGAAAAATCCTTTGGAACACGACAAGGTCAAGGACTGAGGTGGTAGGTAAATCTTTGTACCATTTCTTGATGTCACCTATCAAACTTTGGGAAAACAATCTCATTTGAACGTCAGCCTCATCAACTTCTTATAGGTCAAAATAATCATTCATTTTGTCAACATGTTGTTGGGCATTTAAAGGTCCTGTTGCATCGAACTGTGGAAGTCTTGTTTGATAATATTAGGGCATGGCATGTAGTGGCACAACCAACACCAAAGGAGCATATAGAGCTGCCATGATGGGTGGAGGAGTTGGGACGACAACCTAGATGATCACCGAGGTAGCGACTGAAGATGAGGACGAGGAGGGACTGGATAGCACTGAGGGACTGGTTTGCATTTTGGTCATGGGAGACAAAACTTCGGGGGTTTGGGGTTGCAAAATAGTTGGGTCAAAGATGATTCCAGTCACAAAGCTGTCGGACCGTGTTCTCACCAGGCTTTGCTGTGGAAAGGTACCAAGGTCAGGGCTTTGAGAGGTAACAGGTTTCCCTGAAAAGGAAAGGGACTTATGAAGGGAAATATGACTCACTGAACCTTCAGCTAAGGTCCTTTTCCTGAGCAACTGTTCAGGGTTATCTGTCACTATTACAGGTTCTAGGTTAGGATGAGATCACGTGTGAACTTTCTTGGGAGCCAGAACTCTTTTTGGTTTTTATATATATAGTTTTTAGTTTTATGTTTTGTGAGTCCGAAAATAATATGTACAAAGTTTAATCAACCTCTAAACATTACTTTCTTCTCAAATTTGAACTTTATTTTTAGGGAAAACAAAACGTGAAATTATCATTTTTTAGTTCTTTCCCCAGTGCAGTCGCCACTATGTTAGCACTTGGTAAATTTCCTAGAGGTTGAAACAAAAGAAATCTACAAAGGTAACTTTATCCAACCACTGGATCTAGCCCTTCCAGCTTTAGAGAGGGATCTCTCTATATTATTTAGCTATGTTTCCAATTTTAGATATTAGGCTAGGTAAAGAAATAGGTCATTTTTGTTGTAAGAGTGTTTGATGAATTGGTTGAAATAGTCTACACATCCATTGGGCTATGGGGTATGTGTTTTAATAAATATGAGATACAAACTAGAAATGCAAAAGGAGACTTCTACAGGGAGAGATAATATACTCATTGGATCTTTTAGTAGCTTAAATGATGGACAGAAGAAAAGATGAGAAAGATAAATTCAACTAAGAAGCAGTTAAGAATTTCTTAATTGAAAACACCAGAAGATAAACACTAAAATATTTCGAGTCAGAAACAGGGTATCCAAGATAAATCCTGCAACATTCGTTACTCTTAAAGATTAGTTTTAGAAAACAATATGATCACAAAGCAAGGATAACATTCAACTTAGAGAATAAACATCACCAGTGAATACACGCAAGAATCCTGTAAAAATGCCTCCTTTTTATTAATGGAAGATCTCTTCAAAAATGTTACAGTCTGATAGCGTCAGGGTGTGAAGATCAACAACCCTCAATACTTCGAAAGGTGAAGTATTTATAACTCAAATTACAAACGCTCCTGTCATAAATGATGAGGACATGCTACCTCTATTTTTAGCCTAACTAATTTAACAAATCTCCTAAATCTCAGAACTGCTTGATGACTTGATGAAACTGCATGCTGATTTCTGGGTAGACCGTTGATGAAGCCTTTGCACGACCTCGTCTGACTGGACAGGTGACTAGACCTGGACAACTCATCTTCTAATCGAGCAGATCACAGAGTTCCTCCCATCTGAGATGACTAGGCATAGTGACTTTGAGCAGTCTTCCATACACTTCGTCCATTTCTGTATACTTGGCAAATGTAGGCTTGGTGAGGAATATGTATCGAATCTCATGTTGGATACTAATGTCCCACTGAAGGGCATCCAGGAATGCTTTGTCATTAATTCTCCCTTGTATGCCAGCAAACTTTGAACTGTCCTTAGACACCTCAGCCAATCTCTTCTTGTAGTCCAGAAGTGTCATCAGTTTATCATTAATAACCTTCAGACCAGGTAGACCTTTCTTTTGGAGAGCCTCAATCTTATTGAAGAACCTTTGTACCCCCTGGTCCATGATCTGAACCTTTTCTTCCAGTTGAAGCATTAATCCTCTCTTGGTCAAAACTATTTTGACCTCAAGGATGGTCTCTGTTCTGTCTTTGATCTTCAACTCTTCTAGCTCTTCTCTAGTCTTAGAATTGAGGAAATTGATGATATCATTCGTCTATGTTGGCATCTCCCCCAATTCTACTCTGATCTTCTCAATAGCTTGTTTGCTCCTCTGCACCAACTCATTCTGCTCAAACATGATTTGGATCATGGGCCATATCTCATTTATGGACTTTGTGATATCTGTCCATATATTCTCTTTGACCTCAGCCAAAGTCTTCCCTGCGACTATTTTCTTTCAGAGCTGTTGTAACTCCTGCTTGAGCTGTTCTATTACCTGCTTTTCCCTGGAGGTTTTCAACTTCCTTTTTAAGCCTGTTGATCTTTGTCTCTTGCAGGTTCATCTCAGGTTCATCTTTTCCATGGATTTGGCGAGGTCAGTTGTCCCCTCTTGTGATTTCAATGGAGTTGTGGATGAGACTATTGTCACTGCTACTGTGCTTGCTCCTGAAATCAGAATGGCACTCAATGGAATGACTTCCATTGGATTCATCTGCTCCTTCTCTTTTAATAATATCTCCATCTCAGCTTCCATTTCTTTGAGTTGTGCGTTCTTCTCCATGAGCAGCTTGAGAATTTCATCGTTCTCTCCTTCTTTCTTTGCTATCACCTTCACCTGCGAGTCCTCTGTGGGAGGGAGCTTCAATTGTTTCCTCAAGGAGGTGATGTCTGCATTCTTCTTCTTTATCATCTCCTCTGCAGCTTTGATGTTCGAAGGATCATAGTCGATCTTGAGGACTAGCTCCTCCAAAGTCTTGATTCTATTTTCCTTCTCAAAGGACGATATCTTCTCTAGCTTGAGTTGTGTTTGAGCATTGTTTAGTGATACCTGTAATTTTTTTGGAGAAGTGGAAGCATGCGCCAACGTATGAAACACAATTTCCCTTGTCTGTTTGTGTAGATCCATCTGATCTGATGGGTGCACGTCCTTCGTCTGGAATTTGAAGGTGGCCCTCTTGTAGTCTGTGATCACCTTGGAGTCGGGTACCTACCCCTGGAGGAAGACCATGTGCATCCTGCCCTTTTCTATTTCAAATGCAGACAACAACCTATGTTACGCATTCAACGTCTGCTTCCGAAACTGAGCGTGAGTACTACTGGTAAGGGTCTGATTCTTTTTCTTAATCAGCTCGTACTTCTCAAAAATGTTCAACTTGGGCCCAGTCTTTCCTGGTTGAGAGTCTAGTGGGGAGTTTGAGGATTTATTTGGCACTGCTGGGGTGATGTCCTTATGTAGGCTTGAGCCAAAAGGTGGAATGACAGACTTGACCACTGTGGTAGGCGGGGCGGTAGGCGGGGCTTCTTTCTCCCCCGTAGGGCCAGGAACTGTGGTTGTCTTGGGCCTCTTAGTGTGCAATTGGAACTCTTCAGACGATACCTCCGTGACAGGTAGAGATAACTCTTGTTGATGCCTTTTTTCCTTAGGGACCTGTGGCATGGTAGTTGGTGGCACAGTGGTCAAGGGAACCTGTTGTTCCACTTCGACCAAGGTGTCAGGCACCCACACTGTCTAATTGGCGAATTTTTCAATCTTGGGCTTGGACACATGAACATACGGTATGTTTTTGTTCTTCACCCACATTTCTGAGATGATCCCGCATGGATCATAGTGCCATGGGAATCTCATAAAGAACTTCATTTATTTCAACATCCTGTCAGCTTCTTCCCCGGTGCCCCAACTGTTGCAGATGAAGGAGCTGATCTGCCCCTTGATTCGAAGCTGCTGCTTTTTCTTCAATGATACGAAATGGATATCATCTGAATTCATAATCTGCCTTATGTATTCTAAAGCAAAGATTCATATAGGCACATATTTGGGAAGCTTATATGGTGCCAACTCGCAACCGTTTACTCTGATCTTGGTATGGTTTTGATACAGGTACCAATCCCTGGTCTTTGTGTTGTCCGAGAGATGCAAGATTCTCTGGACTTTGTCATTTATTCGAGGCTCGGGCCTACTTATCAGCATGCTTACCATAGGGTGGTAGAAAAGTTCGATGAACGCCTTGAAGCTATACTCTGTGGAGTTATGATTCAGCAAAGAGGTCCATGTTGTGACTGCCTGAGGCCTTCCATATGCGTCCATCTTCTGCATGGAAAAACTAAATTTATCTGCTTGAAAGAAAACAAACATGTATGCCAATATAGACGAGTATCTGAACATGCCTTCCGTGCCAAAATTCATGAACTGTTCATGAATATTGTCTCCCAAGAAGGTGCTGAAATCAAACTGGGTGGTGGACTTTTCATCGGTGGAGAAAATGGATAGAAAACCCAGAATGGGCTCATCTACCCACTGGTCAGAATAGTACCCTAGCAAAGCACAAAGGGAAGAAATGACCTGGTTTCCCTTAGTGGAGAACATGGACGACGGGTAATGGGGATTTATGGAATGGAATTGAGTGGAGGTGGGAAGGAAAAGCTCAAATATTTGAGCTCTCTGGGGAAAAGTCATCTTCTGATACAACTCTGTAAGGATTTCCAGGTTGAAAGGAGACGCAGAGTCAGCACAGGGAATTTGCATCATCTGGTCTATGTCTTCTGGCGTGATGAGGAATAGGGTGTCTCTGGATGAGGAGATGAGAGCTCTTCGTTCAGGAATATAGTGAGATTGACATTTAAGCGTGAACTCGGGAAAATGGTGTATTTGGGGAAAGGGATAAAGGGGTAAATTGGACTCCCAGAGTCCAATTTCATCACTCTGGTCAAGGAAAACTTCCCTGAGCCATGACTGGAGGTCTAAGAAATCGAAATCGCATTTGGTATCTGTGATCAATCTATCTTTGTCGACCAATGGGATCTTGTCCAGGTCGATAGGAGGCGGGAGAAATGGATTCTCCTCTCCTTCTGTTTGTCCGGGCTTTGGCACCATTTCTGCAACAATACCTGCAATAAACACAAAGTTAGTGGAGTCGACTGACTATGGATGAGGGTGATGGAATGTAATGGAGGAGTAAGCTATGAATTTCTCTGGTGTGATGGGTGAATAGCGAACGTAGGGGAAATAATGATAGTTTTATTTAAAATGGGGTCGGTTGGGCATGGGAGACAGGTCAGCTGGATAACAAATAGGTTATCTAGTAATAAATGGACAATGGGCCACTTGGGGGTGAGATGGCAGGTGATGGTGGCTAAAAAATACAAACGAGTGATGTGGCAGCTAGGGATTGGAGGTAAAATTCGCAATAAGGGGCTGGTCATGAGTGAAAGGGGGTAGGGGACTGACAGAAGTTATGGGATGGGACATAACTCAAGAACAAGTGGAACCAGTGGAAGATGACGTCCATAAGTGATAGGGGGATTTCAGATAGTAGATGGTGATGGGACTTCGAGACCAATAGATTTATGCCACATATGACAAGGGGCCCACCAG
>CBVK0101569701.1:0-13660 GCA_900067695.1 Picea abies | reverse complement strand
CGCATACAAGACAAAACATGCAGAGTACCTCCCGAGCTAAAAAGCTAACAAGCACACCTTCTATGCAATAACTCATTAGGATTGAGTTCATCATGTACAACAGCTTGAGCATCTTGACCTAGAAGTTTATACAATCTTCCTTCACGAATATCAATAACTCTAGCATCTTCTATTTTTTGAATCTTTAGACCATACAAGTACTTTTCCATCGACAAAGGCTATTCTATCTCCTTTGTCTTCTAAATAAGAAATAGATACTAAATTCTTTTTCAAACCAGGTACATACAAAACATTATTAAGATGAACATTGTTAACTGATTTCAATTCGATGGAAGCTTTTCCAATTCCCTTCACTGCATAAGAGTTCTTGTCTCCAAGTTCCACTCTATGAGAGGTTTCCTTTTCTTTCATGCTTGAGAGATTTACACGGTCACCTGTCATATGTCTGGAAGCTCCACTATCGATTAGCTACATGGTGTCTTCAACAGATCCTGCATAAGCTAAGTAGTAGAAGAAATTTGTTTCTTCATGCTTGGCTTTCTTTGAAGGCTCTTCATCATTGGTAGCCGATGCATGGTATTTTTCCTTTCTCTTCTTTGCTAGTTTAGGACACTGGTTTCATGACAACCAAAACATTTTACTTTTGACATGTCTTTCTTATGATTGGATTTCTTTCTTGAACCAAATCTTTTCTTACCTCCATGTCTCTTGAACTTTGTTGCATAGGCTTGAGCATCCTCTTCCTTTTGAGATCTTCCCTTTGAGTTGATCCTTGTCTCTTCTTGTGCGCAACAGGTCCAAAATTCTTCATGTTGATGATTACAACTGCAATCATCAAGAGATTGCCCAAAACAAGCAAGCAGACTAAAGAACCGACAATGTACACTCTCAAGTATGCACTTATATATATTATTTGTATCATTGTCATGAGGGTACTTGCAGGAGGAAGGAACCTTTGTTGCAATCGTGGATCCAGAGGGATCTCAGTGCATTCAGAGGAACAACACACTGGAAGTGAAGACTCTGGGTTTTATTGTTTTAATTACCATGCCTCTAACCTATATTTCTATTGCTACATTACAAGTAGGTGTAAAAGCTATGACAACAATCCTTAAATTGTTTTGATTCTAGAGAGGTACTCATTATTCTCCTCTAGGAGATATTCATGTCTTGTTTCCTTTTGTTTGTTTTCTTGTTCCAGGTAGGTTAACAACAAAGGAAGATGTTTATCCTTCAGACTTCAGAGGGATTCACTTGACTCAGAGGGAGTCAAAACTATTTGAGAAGGAGGAAGAACAGAACCATCATTGAAGCAATCAAAGAAATGATACATGATCAAGAGTCTACCTATGATTTTGTGGGTAGAAGCATGCATGACAGCAGTATATGTTCAGAACAGTAGTCCTCGACAGATTTTGAAGAACATAACTCCTGAAGAAGCCTTCGTTGGAGTGAAGCCTGAGATTGGACACTTCAGGATATTTGTGTGTCCAATATACTTTCATGTACCAAAAGAGAAGAGGTCCAAGCTAGACCCTTCAGGCAGAAAAGGTACATTTGTGGGATACAGTCTACATCCCTGGTCAGAGAAAGATTAAGGTAAGCAAAGATGTCATCTTTGAAGAAGAGATAGCCCTTCGAAGATCCAGAGAATCTCATATGGAGATTGACAACGAGACAGTACCTTCTCCCCCTTCAATAGTTCAGAGGGAGACAGCCATTGTTCCAGTTGATCCAGTTGCTCCAGTTGATGTCCCTAGAGACATTGCAATAGGCCATAAAAGGCCTGCCTGGGCTCGACAAACTCTGCAAGAGGCAGAGGGAAAGAGATTTTCAAGCTATTTTTCAGCCATGAGCCACATCATTGATATTGAGCCTTCTTGTCATGGAGAAGCAGCAGGTCAGCAGGTATGGCAAGATGCCATGACAGAAGAGTACCAGTCCATCATGAAGATTGATGTGTGGGATATCGTTTTGAGATCAGAAGGGAAGTCTGTAGTGACTTCCAAGTGGATCTATAAGATCAAGCATACATTTGATGGAAGTCTCAAGAAATACAAAGCGAGATTTGTAGCCAGAGGACTCTCACAAGTAGAGGGAGTTGACTATGATGAGACATTTGCTCCAGTAGCCTGATACACTTCCATCCGTACTATCATTGCACTAGCTACGTCCATGAGTTGGAAACTACATCAGATGGATGTAAAAACAACCTTTCTCAATGGTGAGATTGAGGAAGAAGTCTATGTCGAGCAGCCAAAAGGATTCGTGATACACAATGAGAAATCTCATGTGTGCAGGTTGAAGTAAGCCCTGTATGGACTAAAGCAAGCACTTCGTGCTTGGTATGAGAAAATGGATGGATTCTTGATGAGCTTGGGCTACAACAAGAGTGTTGTTGATCCAAACCTATATTATCATATTGTTGGTAATGAGTGCCTAATCTTGGTCTTGTATGTGGATGACTAATTCCTCACCAGTTCAAAAAAACTTATTGTTGAATGCAAGCGAGCATTGATTTCTGAATTCGAGATGAAGGATCTGGGTATGATGCACTACTTCTTGGGACTAGAAGTATGGCAGAAGATTGATGAGATTTTCCGAAGTCAAGGAAAATATACAGTGGAGATATTGAAGAAGTTTGATATGACAGAGTGCAAATCCATGCCTACATCGATGGTGATGGATTTGAAGAAAATGAATGATGCTTCTACTAATTCAGGGGAGATTGATCCACATTTGTACCAACAGTTGATTGGATCACTGATGTATCTGATTAACACCAAACCTGATATATGCTATACAGTGAATGTACTTAGTCAATTCATGAGTCAGCCGAGACAGACTCACAGGATAGAAGCAAAGCATGTATTGAGATATTTACGAGGCACAGTTGGATATGGCTTGAGATATGCCTCCAGTGTAGACTTGAGCTTCCAGGGATATGCTGATGCAGATTGGGCAGGAAGCACAGTGTACCGGAAGAGCACATCCGGTTGTTGTTTTACCTTGGGATCTGCCATGGTTTCTTGGTGCAGCGGGAAACAGAGCTCTATGGCCTTAAGTACCGCAGAAGCAGAGTATATAGCATTAAGTGTGGCAGTCTACGAAGCAGTGTGGCTTCGCAAGCTCCTGGCAGATTTATTTGATCATGAGATGGATCCTACCATTATTCATTGTGATAACCAGAGTCGTGTGAAGCTCTCTGAGAACCCTGTGTTTCACAATAGATCGAAACACATTGAGATAAAATATCATTATATCAGAGACATGGTGCAGAGGAAAGCAGTACACATGCAATACCTTCCTACACATGAACAGATTGCAGATATCTTCACCAAACCGCTTGCCAAGACGAAGTTTGAGTACTTCCATGAGAGACTTGGCCTAGTGGAGAATGCCTCCCTAGCTGAGAGGGAGTGTTGATGATTACAGTTGTGTGAGACATCCTCCAGGACACGGACTGAGTGAGTCGGCCTGTGAGAGAGCCCATGAGTTGGGTGTGCCCATGAGATGGGTCTGTTGCTTCCTCTCTGAGACGGAGATGGAACGTTGTGTGCCCCTGTGTGGGGAATATGCCCATGAGATGGGTGTGTCGTTTCTCTCTGAGACGGAGATGGAACGTTGTGTGCCCCTGTGTGGGGAAGATGCCCATGAGATGGGTGTATCGTTTGGGATGAAACGATGTGTACCCCTAAGAGGGGTGAAGGTGCCCATGTGATGGGTGTATTGTTCTCCTATGTGCAGAGAGTTGAGACGATGTGGTACTCCAGATGATTCTCCTGTGAGACTCAGTGAGATAGAGATCTGTTGAGTAGGACGTCCCTGTGGCTAAGCACAGGTGGACGTGACCCTAGTGGTTGAGCACTAGTGAGTGTATGTCTAGATGATTCTCCTGTGAGACTCAATGAGATAGAGATTTGTTGAGTGGACGTCCCTGTGGCTGAGCACAGGTGGACGTGCCCCTAGTGGTTGAGCACTAGTGGGTGTGTGAGATCCCTTGCTATATTGTCTAAGATTTAGATTTACCTATAACCCTAATTGTGATGTAAAGGGTACAGGCCGGCCCCACCATAAAGTGAAAGATAATTAATGTAAAAGATAATTAATATGGTAATTATTAATTATATTCTGAGTTATTGAGGTCGGCCCTATTGTACTAATAGACACATCATTTGATGTGATAAGTTTTTGTATAAATAAAGGTGAATCCCCATTGAGGAAAAACACTAATCATTGTGTCATCTCATGATTTCAGAAGTTGAGGTCTGAAATTATGAGAACTGAAGCACCCTTTTGTGTGTTAGGTTGGTAATGGCTGTGGGAGGTCTTTCTCTTCAGAATATAGCAAAGTATTGGCTAGGTTTTCTTCCCTTGTTTAGAAGGGTTTCCCAGGATACTTCTTGTGTTCTTGTGCATGGTTATTCTTCTTGTGATCTTGGTTTACCGTAGCTAATGCATTGTTGCTACAGTGTTTATGGTTCAGATAATGCTAAACAAAAAATGAAATAAACTACATGCATGTGCTTAGACATAGTGAAAACTTAACACTTCAAACGTGGGAAACTCCTTTCTTATGTTCATGCTTGCAGCAAATGCATCCCATGATCTAGAAAGACCATTAAGTGCACTATTCACAAGTTCATTTTCTGGAATAACTTCTTCAATAGCTTGTAGTTGATCTCTCAACTGAGAAATCCTCACAAAGTATGAGGCTACAGTGTTATCCTTAGTCATCTTTGTGTCACGAAGCTCATTCTTCAAACTCATCACTTGTCCAATATTTCTGACTGCAAAAAGGTTAGTCAGGGCATCATACATCTTCTTGGATGAGTCAAGATTGGATATGTAGGGTATCAAGTGATCTTTGACAAAATCCACAATGATACTCATAGCATTGATATCATTGTCCTTGAACTTCTCCATTGCTGCAACATTCTGAGGTTCCTTTTCTTTTCCTGCTTCAAACTGTGGTTCCACAATATTGCCCTTCACGATATCTAGAACTTTGTTCTTGGCAAGGATGAGGTCAATCCTTGTCGTCCATACTCTGAAATTTGAAGCTCCTTCTAGCTTGTTCTCTGACTTCATGGAGTAAGTCATGACTACCTTTGACTTTGACCAGTCAAACTTTGACTTTGACCCAAAAATTTAACCTTGACGTTTTTGCTAGCTGAAGGTACCAAGGGGTGCGCTAGGCTAAGGCGCACTAGAATATCCAAGAATTATGCCAAACGTTTCACTTAAAGTGCCCAAAGAATTAGGTTAGGGTTTGTTGCAGCTACAAAATCAAAAACCCTAGTTGCAGTTGCAACTGGTGCTACAACAAGCTTGACAAAGAACTGTCGATCTACCTTCCAGCAGCTAGACTTTTTTGAAGGTGGTGTGGGCCCATAACCTGTTAAAATATTGATGTGCTCATTTCACCATAGACAATTCAAAATTATCTCCCAACCATAGGCATGCAGCCACCCCCAAGCACTTTAAACTTCGACAAAAAGAATGATTCCGAAAAAAAACAATATCACCAAGAAAGCACACCTTCTCCAAGGATAGCGCACCAAAAAGATATCCCAAGACCACAAAACAAGAATACCACCAAGAGATACTTGAAGGTAGGGCGCATACCTTAAGCTAGATAGCGCTAGAGAGAGAGACCAAGAATCACCCCAAAAGATGCACCTTCCTTTCTTGTAACTGCAGCTCCAAACGTGCGCTATACTTCTCTGAGAGAGTGAGTGAAGTGAGTGAGTACAAATGAGCTCAAGCACCTCCGATTTATAGTGGTTCTTGTCACTTGCCTGGGCCGCCTTGTCCTTCTAGAAGCTAATACTTTAATATTAATTATTTTACTCTTCTAGGGTTTTTACACATCCGTTTAGGATTTCTCTGGCTTCCGGAATATTCTATTCTAGTCAAAGGTTGCACATGGAGGTTAATACCTCCCACAGCTACCATAATATCAACAGCATGCACAGTGGAAGAAAACAAAACCAAACACACATTAACACAGTAGATACCCTAGAAACCCCAGTGTGAGGAAAACAAGCAAAGGTGGGCTTTTTATTAGAGGCTTCAGAGGAAAATAAATACAGCAGTAAAATACAATTTCTTACAGCCCAGAAAAGCTCCACGTCTTGAGTGTTTGTTCAAGCCTGCTGCTGTACGGCCCTGTTTTCCTCCTTAAGTGGCTGTCAAATGATCTCTGAAGTGACCCTCTAAACTGCTGCAACTTAGCCTCTGCTTCTGCCCTCTGTGCTGAAGCTGTAAGGACACTAACAGTCCCCCTGTTTGCTGTTGTTACAGAACCCTGCTCACAGCAACACTTTGTTATCCTGTGCAGTCCTGTAAATGACCTCTTCTTGCTGCCAGGTACGCCCAGAAATGGCCCTGAGCTTGCTGTTCAACACAGCCAAGAATTGAGCTCTCTCACAGCAGCACTACGCCTCTTCCACAGCCTCTAGCGCCCTCCTCTCCTCCTCCTTCTCTCAAACATGAAGAATGAGGAATGCCCATCACCCTCAGCCCCTCTATACCCCAGCCCCCTCCTTGCTGCCTTGGGATCAGGGCCCAGCAAGAGCTTCAAGGGTTCAGATTGAGCCGCCCCTCTCCTGTGGACCCCAACCTCCACTAAGCTGGGTCAGGGCCCCACACAGCACTAGGCTGAGCGCCCCACTCAGCAGGGCCCCACAAACCACTAACAATGAGATTTGGTTGGGTTTCCTAAGTCAGACTTAGGCTGATAAACTTAGGCTGAAAAAGGGTAAGTTTAATGTCCCCTCGCATGCCTAGGACACATAGCCCAGATCCTAGGATGTAAAACCTCTTGCATTAAATTATAGAAACTGTGATATGTTTGCCCTCATGTGTTCAACCCACTAGATGGTCTACATAATTACTGTCTCCTATCAATACATCTACGGTTAATGACTTTAGAATACATATCATTTCCTACAGTGATTCACTAATCAAAGGACAAAAAGTCAAAACAGATCTCCAACTATTCCACATTCACAAAAAACAAACAAACAAGTACCTGGTCCTCAGCTACCTTTGCAAAGTTGATGATATTGCCCAAGCTTGTTGTTACACAAGAGTCATTTTATTGCCTCATTTGCTTAACACTACCAATAATCAGCAGAAGAATACGGCCATTCCCTGAAATGATGGAATTAGGTGGCATCACTAACACAATTTCTTTCGCAACAATCTTGGAGATGGACTTACAGGCATAATGGCAGTCACCACAGACTTGAAGGTTCTTGACAGTGCAGATAGGAGTCCTAGGGGACACACTAATAAGCCCAAAAGCAATAGCCAATTTCTCACTATGATGGTAGAGAACAATGCATTCCTTTTGCTCCTCCTCAACATCATGAAGCACAAAGTCAGTTAGAGGCACCTAATTTACATCCTTCATCTGGCCAAACAATCTATTCCACTCAGCATAAATCTTTTCTGCCTGGGGATGTCATCTGTTTCCTAAATGAATGTATGCATCTTGTTATTGACCTCAATCCAGCTTCTTCCAGGCATCTTTTTTATCCTCTTGTCTTTCATAAGTTCTCTAACCTTTTCTACATCATCCCATCTACCAGCTGTAGCATAAATGTTTGACAGCAGCACATAGTGTGCAGCTACTTTAGAGTTTGACTCAAATAGGTGATCTGCCACACATTCTCCGAGTTTTATATTTGAATGAACTCTACAAGCACCAAGCAATGATGCCCACACAGCCGCATCAGGCTTTATTGGCATGTTGTTGATCAAGTTTTGTGCATCATCCAAGCACCCAGATCGACCAAGAAGATCTACCATGCAACAAAAGTGCTCCACTGTAGGTGTGACATTATAATCGTGTTCCATGCTATCAAAATATTTCCAACCGTGATCCACAAGGCCAGCATGGCAGCAAGCAGAAAGAACACCAACAAAAGTGATTTGATTTGGTTGCATACGAGAGTGTTGCATTTGTTCAAAGAGATGTAGGGCCTCGTTGCCACACCCATTCATGGCACATCCTACAATCATGGTATTCCATGAAACAACGTCTCGTCTACGCATTTTATCAAATACTTTGCGTGCATCTTCTTTGCTCCCACATTTAGCATACATGTCCACAAGGGCATTCCCTGGAGAAATATCTGACTCAAATCCACATCTGATTATTTCTTCATGGATTTCCTTGCCCTTTAGAAGAACTGCCAAGTTGGCACATGCTGGCAAAATACTGGCAAAAGTTTCCGAGTGTGGCTTTACACCCACCAACCGCATCTGTTGAAAGAATTCCAGTGCCTTGTCAAAATACCCATTCTGTACATATCCTGCAATCATTGTAGTCCAAGAAACTGCATCTTGCATAGGCATTTTATGGAAGAGAATGAGGGAATCATCCATATACCCAGTCTGTGCCAATCCTGCAATCATTGCGTTCCATGAGACCGCATTTCGTTCAGGCATTTTTTGAAAGAGTTTAAAAGCCTCATCCACATGACCATTATGGGCATATCCTGAAACCATTGCATTCCATAGTGCAATGTCTCGTTTAGATATTTGGTCAAACACTTGGCATGCATCTTTGATACTTCCACATTTGGCATACATATCTACAAGCGCACTCCCAACAAAGACATCAGCTTGAAGTCGAGCTCTAATTATCTCTTCATGTATCTCGAAGCCCTCTCGGAGATCTGCCAAGTTGGCACATGCAGGTAGAACACTAGCAAAGGTTTCCGAATTTGGCTTCACACCCGTTCTTCCCATTTGTCGATAGAGCTTCAATGCCTCCTCTGGGTACCCATTCTGCGCATATCCTGCAATCATTGCAGTCCAGGAAACCACATTTCTTTCAGGCATCCTCTGGAACAACCTAAGAGCCTCATCAATATCACCACTCTGTACATATCCTGCAATCATCACATTCCACGAAACCACATTTCGCTCCGGCATGTTCTGAAACATCTCCAAAGCATCACCCAGAAGCCCATTCTGCACATACCCGGTAATCATTGCAGTCCACGACACCACATTCCTTTCAGGCATTCCGTCAAAAAGCACGGCAGCCTCATCAACGCTGCCATTCTGCATATATCCTGTAATCATAGCGTTCCATGTGACCACATCCCGGTGAGGCATTCTGTCAAACACTTTGCGTGCACTCTCAATATACCCACATTTTCCATACACATCTACGAGGGCAGTCCCCACACAGGCGTTAGATTGTAACCCACTCCGAATTGTGTCCCCGTGAATCTCCCTGCCGTGTTCCAGAGCTTCCAAATCAGCACAGGCCGCGAGAACACCCGCAAAAGTGAATTGATTCGGCATGAATGAAGTATAGTTCTGAATTTGTCTAAACATCTTCAAGGCCTCTTCACAGCGCCCGTGCTTAGCATAAGCTGAAATCACAGAACTCCATGAGACTGCATTCTGCTCTGGCATTTCATCCAAATAGTGGCGAGCATCCACAACACTGCCGCACTTGCCATACATAATCACAAGCTTCGTACCCAAGAACATATCCGGTTTGAATCCGGTTTGAATGATGTGAGAATGAATTAGTTTGCCTTCACTCAGGGCTTTGAGCGTAAGGCATCCCTGCAAAAGAGAAGCATAGTCATCGAAGTCTATACCGTTCCTTAAACGCAGAATTCGCAGGGCCTCTTTTAATCGGCCTTTCTCACACAACATTCTTAATTCCCTATTGCCATTTGGCAACTCACGTGTAATAGTATCGGTGATAGTCGTTGGGTTAGAGGCACCCATATTTTTTGTGAAAAACGAAATAAGACCGAGTAAATGGTATGCCGGTGTTGCTGCTCTGCCATGACCAATTGCTGTGATTGTTGTTGGGACGGAGAGAGGAATGCTGCTCATACACCATTCCAATTCCAAGCTTAAGCAGTTGAATGCCACCGTTGGTCAGCTCTGCAATGCCATGGAAAACGGGTATGAACCGACTGAGTATCGAAAGCCTCGGAGTATGTACTTCTGGCGTAGATGTCCACTGGTTTTGAAAAACGTTCGTGAACTCTCCGACTCCAAAACCTATAGGCAATCGGTGTATGTTGAAAATCTTAAGGGATACAGTGCTGCTAACGTTGAGGGCCCTTATACTTTACATGAAACTTTAATAGAAAGGTGTTGACGTATGTGTATTGTATTATATTATTGATTACTAAATGTTAACTTCTAATATGAAGATAGGTCAAGGGACACAAGGCTCGAGTCTGTGATCTTTCCTTGAATCGAGAGAGTATGTGCAAGTCTTACCAATTGTGCTACTTCATGAGGCTAATATGAGATAGGTTGGAATTTATATTTGAGTTCTAAATGTGAATGGTTTGTGAAATCGACATACATTTTATTTATTAGTCTCACGAGGGACTAGAGCAACCGTGACCTAGTATTACTTGGTTCTTTATGTTGTATTAATAGATGCAGTTTGGAGCTCTCACTTCATATTAATGTATTTTTTCAAAACTGTTTATTATTTCAATTTTTTTAAGAATGAAATTATTTATTTTATTTTTCCAATTGAAATTATTTCAATTTTTTTAAGAATGAAATTATTTATTTTATTTTTCCAATTGAAATTATGGATTTTTTGATTGGTTAATAAACCATGATTTGACTTAATTATTCATGGTATGTGTCAATTATTTTCTTTTAACTCTCGGGATTTTAAATTAATTTAAAAATAAAAAATTGTCTCCAGTGACACAGGCTTTCTGCTTCTGCTTGTTAAGCCAAACACCATACCAGTGGGTGCACACATGTTGCAACATGCACGCTGTGAGGGCAAGGAGATGAGATATTTCTTGAATATTTCACTAGATTGTGATTCAATCTTCCTACCCAATTCATCTACGGTTGCTAGTTGCTCCCTCAGAGTATTGAAGTTGTAGCTTGGTGGGCGAAATTCAAGCGCTATGTGTTCATACCAGATACCGGAGTTATGCATCAATGATTTGTCATTTTACAATGAAAAACAGTTGTTCAAAAGTAGATTTTTCAGGTATTTCTTCCATGTGCTTATGCTCCTGATTTTATTTAAAATGATTATTTCGCCCCTCCTACTAACAATACTCAATACTCGGTTATTTTACTTCAACAATATTCAATACTCAATGATTTTACTTCTACTGTTGTTACTTCTACAGCTAACAATACTCCGTGATTTTTCATTTCATGGTATACCAAAAAACAGAATAACACTCATTATTTTTAATTGTATATGTGTTATGATTACACAGACTTGTTCTGATTAGCCAAAAAAAGAAATTACAGTATCTCTTTGGTGCTTGTTTTCTTGCTAGAATTCATTGCACAGACTCAATTGACTAGTTGATATTGTCTTTTTTAGTTGGTAAACAGATGCATCATGTGATGGGAAAACAAATTAGTAATATTGTAACATACGATTGGAAATATAAACATGTGAGATTGAGTACATGCTGATAACAAATTATTGTCTTGCAGTGATGGGTTTTATTTATATTCAATGCAATTAGCTGGGAGGGTTATAATTGAAAACGAATGGAGACAAAAAAAAAAATAATGGTCATCCCAAGAAGACTGGCATTGAAAGACAAATATATTACGTGGACTACGTCCCTAATAACAAATTATTTATGATGATTTTCATGGCGTAGAGTACTGGGGGTTTTATTTAAATTCAATGTAATTAGAGAGAGGTCGAAAAGAAAACGAAGGGGGACAAAACAATGGTCAACCCTAGAGAGAGTGATGAAAAACCAAAGATCATTGCGTGCAAAACTCTTCCATCATAAAAGGAAAGCCAAGATGCAAAGCAGGTGTATGGTTTTCAAATTTTTCATTTAGTATTTGGGTAACCATAAGCGTTAGTAGCATGCTCTGCTTTGACAGAGCCTCTGGTATTCTATTTTTAGTCTCAGTTTCATGGTTTCTAGTCTCTCTTTTTACAGATATATTTGATCAAATATATACTCTTAAGGTCTATGTCTCTCCATTTAGAATGGCAATGTTCCACTCTCAAAAAAGACTCAAATTTTTCAGAATTTAAGAATACAATAGTTTCTTAAAAATAAGTACCTCCTTTAGGTGCTTGTAGAATATGTCGATGTTAAGGCTTCCTCTTCTCTCTACACTTATTTGTTACACTCCAACATTGAGTTCCATTCTCGACATGCTCACACAGGCGATGGAACACCCAAACAAGGAGGAGCACCACCGCTAGGGTCAAAACAACATTGAACAACTCTACCCATCTCATGGTGTTCTTCTTTGATAACTTCTGCGCAGAGCCCACAAATCCAGTGCCCACAAGAGAGTTTTCTTACCCTACAAATGTAACTCAATGTGAATTCTTCAAACATTCCACACCACTCGCATTGAGCTTGCTCTACTTCCAAATCCGTTTATGAATGTAGATTCATGTCCAAATTCAAGGAACTTCGGCTCAGTTATGCGGAAACATCAAATACTGATCTATTGACATGTCTCTCAAATGAGAGCTTGTGGATCATGGAAGCCCCATTATTCCCATCAGGTACAACATGTTTCGATGTTTCTACCTCATGCAGTGTTGGCATGTTTGGATTCAATTCTAATGAACAAATTGTTCAACAATTCCCATCTAGTGACATGCTTCTATCTCGAGATTCAGATTGATAAGAGTCACATATCTTTCCTAGTACCTATACAACCACATACCACAATTTATAGTACACACATTGATATATAACGGACAAATCTCAGACAACCTTTTATCGAGGGACTTCTAAAAACCATTCGGAAGCTACAATTACAAATAGTGATCGTTGCCGAAAATGGAAGGCAAAGATTCAACACAAGGTATAACGCCTATTTTGATCCACGATTGTATGATACTTTGATACCGATAAATTTGTGGTCGATCTGGTATTAACTCATGATATTGTCTCGATAACCAGACATTTTCTTCATTGAGACTCGAGATTCCATCGATATAGAATGATTGCTAAAAAAAATCAGGGAACCAAACCATCGACTTGAATCGCGGATAATTGATTTGTTGGTGAAATAAAAAGTATTTCCATTTGAATGTAGCCTTGACCTTAACTAAGAATCAATCTGCCCCTTGTGCTCTGATCCACACAATAGATCCTGACCTGACCTGAAGTAAGAACTGGTCTACATACCTTGTGCTCCTCAAATCAAACCCTTGATCTGGTGGGCACGTCCAAGAGACGATGGCAACCTTAATGCATGCTGACAAGCATGTGGATGACCTTTAGCACATTTGAAAAGGTGGTGGATACTATGTTGTTCATTTGGCTTGACACGTGACAATGTTATGAATATCGTGGACAACACCTAGATTGAATATTTTTATCTATTTTTTAATATTTTCTTCTTCTATTTTAATTTTACACATAAATAGTTTTTCCTTATCAAGAACAAAGTATAAGGCTTTCCCTTCATAATTTTACTCTTTATATTTTAATAATCTCTATATAATATCTTCTAAGCAAAGGACGTTTGATCCGGATTATTTTCAGCAAAAAATGAGATCGAAGATATAATAAAGAAATGCACAGAGATATCGCAGATATTCAATAATATAACAGAAATGTATCGGAGATGCAACCATAAACACAGATATACAGTAATCCACGATTTCTATTAATGAAAGAAA
>CBVK0101569700.1:0-10308 GCA_900067695.1 Picea abies | reverse complement strand
TTGGAAAGGTATCATCAAGGAGATTCATTTTGGGGGCTCAATCATGCCTTTGGCTATCATTGAGAACCTCGATCTCGAAAAACCTTCATTTGGGCCCTCAAAATGGCCCCGAAAGTTAAAACCTGCTACAAATAGTAAATTGCCAAAATTGCCAGAAAGTCGTTTTGAACCATTTGGAAAAGGTGGGTGGCCACCAATATCCACCTGGATCAACGTTGTTTTTGTTAAATTTCAAAAGTTAAATGTAAAGGTAGCTATTTTAGGTAGATGTGAAGGGTTTAAAAACAACCCACATAAATGAATTTCAATTGATGCACATTGTCAAATCTTTCATTTTTTAATAAATAAGTTTTTCGAGAATTATTAGTATTCAAAATAACTAATCATGGTGGAAAGGAATCAACTTCAATGCATACAGTTTCTTGAAGGAATGTTGAATCCATTGGCTTCAAACTAACAATAGTGGTTGTACTCGCTAGTTTTCTTATTCTTTCAATCTCCATCAAACAAGCCAATGTAAACGAATTTGAATCTCCTCTAAACTCTGCATCCTTTCCGTAAGGCAGAATCCCACTTGATATGCAATTCGTATGGAAAATCTTGTGGTTAGGAACAAAGCTTTCAATGGATCCTTTTAATTTGTTTTAATCCTTTTAATCTGGACACGTTAATTTATCATTTTGGATTTACTATAAATACCTTCTACAAAAGTATATTATGAATCATACTTGTGTAACTGCTTGTATATTAAGAATAATTTCTAACGATTTGCAGCAGATAATAGCTAGAAATAGGGATGAGGTAGCCTCCTCTACTGCACGCATGGAGGCACAGCTACAAAGGATTACTTGAGCTCTCGAAAGAGACAACAGACTCTCATCACCCAACAAGTTAAACAACAGTTCATCTTCCTCCCCTAATGACGACGGCTTACCAACCAATTCAAAGCCTAAACAAGACTTACAAGTTCATCCAAAAAAAGAGGTGATTTCTATATATTAATAGGTTAATCTATACGTCTTATATATGCTCATAAGTAACTACATGCGAGGATAGGCAACACAACACTCGGTCCCAATATTTTATGTTAATATATTATTTTTCAAACTTATATTGAATAGACTTGCAGGAAAACATTTGACTCTTCCAATTAGAATTTATTTCATTCTTGTTCGACTAAAAAATAATGTTATAAATAATGGATAATATATATGTGCACTTTAGTTTTCTATGTACATTGGATAGAAGGCCAAGTTAAATAGCTAATCCTTTTTGAGTTTACAGTTCAAGTGATGTTGTTTGAAATTATACTTGCTCGGACATCTTATTGCATAGACCAATCGCTTGCCAAGCATGAGAAAGGTCATAAAAGTGAATCATTGACGTGAAAAAATAGTTTGATTCATTATATCTGATGTTTTCTTGTAAACTTGTATTTGTGCTAATTGACGATGGATATTTTATAGTTTGGTGTATTTATGTGAGCCTTTGCTTAATAAGTAATCTATCCTTTATCATAGTCAAAAGTCTATAATCCCTCTTTATAGAAACTTTATCGCTTCATATGAAAGTGACATTTCAAAAATCTGAATAATGGAGTGTTTAATCGCTTGCCAAGCATGAGAAAGGTCATAAAAGTGAATCGTTGACGTTGAAAAATAGTTCGATTCACTATATATGATGTTTTCTTGTAAACTTGTATTTGTGCTAATTGACGATGGATATTTTATAGTTTGGTGTATTTATGTGAGCCTTTGCTTAATAAGTAATCTATCATTTATCATAGTAAAAAGTCTATAATCCCTCTTTATAGAAACTTTATCGCTTCATATGAAAGTGACATTTCAAAAATCTGAATAATGGAGTGTTTAATCGCTTGCCAAGCATGAGAAAGGTCATAAAATTGAATCGTTGACGTGAAAAAATAGTTTGATTCACTATATCCGATGTTTTCTTGTAAACTTGTATTTGTGCTAATTGACGATTGATATTTTATAGTTTGGTGTATTTATGTGAGCCTTTGCTTAATAAGTAATCTATCCTTTATCATAGTAAAAAGTCTATAATCCCTCTTTATAGAAACTTTATCGCTTCATATGAAAGTGACATTTCAAAAATCTGAATAATGGAGTGTTTAATCGCTTGCCAAGCATGAGAAAGGTCATAAAAGTGAATCGTTGACGTGAAAAAATAGTTCGATTTACTATATCTGATGTTTTCTTGTAAACTTGTATTTGTGCTAATTGACGATGGATATTTTATACTTTGGTGTATTTATGTGAGCCTTTGCTTAATAAGTAATCTATCCTTTATCATAGTAAAAAGTCTATAATCCCTCTTTATAGAAACTTTATCGCTTCATATGAAAGTGACATTTCAAAAATCTGAATAATGGAGTGTTTAATATGTATTTTTAAAATATTTTGTAAAAGTAAAATGTATTTTAAAATATTTTGTAATAATAGAATGTATTTTAAAATAAAATAAATTAAAAAAAGATTTTGATAATTTTGAATTGTAATTATTGATTTCAACTTTATTTGTTCTTAATAGTATGTATGGTGTTCTTTAGATCCGACCTTTTATCTTTAACACAATTTAATTCCAAAAAAATTCAAGCATATACTAAATTTTTTATAATCGAACTTTTCACTTTATATTGATGCATGAATATTCTTTTAAACTTATCTATAAATAGCACGCTCGTTCGGACATCCAAACAACAAAATCGAGGGTTATTTAAAGGTACACTACCCATCAAATATAGATAATTGTGGAGTCTGTGAATTCAACAAAAATATAATTCTGTCTACAATTTCGAAATCGTGCATTAAAAAATGTAGTATATTTGTTGGATCATGTTGTCATTGCTGCCAAAGGATTGATGTCAAAGGAACAATGTCTTGTCATAGAATATTGATGGATCATGTATTGTCCTTGATGTCAATGGATTGATGTCAAGTGGAATCATAGTCATATGATGTCATGCATAGATGAAGATGGATCAATGAGTTGTCATTGGTATATGATGCATAGATGAAGATGGATCATTGAGTTTTCATTGATATATGATGCATAGTTGGATTGATGTAAATATGACTCATTATTGTCTTATCATGCTTGATAAGGAGTACAAACGGATGAACTCCAAAGTGGTCCCCTTATGGTGAAAGCCCTCATGGGAAGATGCTTTGCAGTTGAGTTATCCTAGTAGTATGGTTAGAGAACCCATGTTTAATTGTGGCATAATGAGATGAGGATCAATGAATTTATCAGTGAAACTATCCTAGATGGATAGTGTCTATCAAGCCATTTCCAGTGGTATGTGGAACATCACATAACTCTTCACGGTTTCAGAGTTATGGCCTTACGAAGTTGGAGGACCCTCATATGTTGGCTTGAAGCCCCAAAAGGTCAAAGAAGTCAAAGTTATTGCAAAGAAGAAATTATTTAAATAATAAAGTGAAGTAACAAAGTCAAAGAGGATTATTTAAATAATAAAGTGAAGTGACAAAGTTAAAGAGGATTATTTAAATAA
The DNA here is from genome assembly GCA_900067695.1 of Picea abies. Taxonomy (NCBI): domain Eukaryota; kingdom Viridiplantae; phylum Streptophyta; class Pinopsida; order Pinales; family Pinaceae; genus Picea; species Picea abies. Next base: position 6,770 of record CBVK0101569700.1, on the reverse strand, counting down.
CAAAGTGAAGTGACAAAGTCAAAGAGGATTATTTAAATAATAAAGTAAATGGAGAACTTTCTAATTATGGAAAGTGGCTATAAGAAGGTTAACCCTGAAATGAGGAAAATGGGTTAAGTGGTCAAGTGGCTATTGGATACATGGACAAGTGGCAAATTGGGAAAAGTTGGACATAGGTGACTATGTGGACAAAGTGGCTATATGAATATCATCTCTTGAGCATATATTGAAGATCTATTATGAGAGAGAGATCGTCTAGAGGATCTCATGGACGCATCAAAGTTTCGTAAGTCTGAGATCTTGACAGCGAAAGTTTCGAAAGTTCAAAAACCCTAGTTTATGAAGGAGTACGCGAGCAACAGTGGGCTAGAGAGCATACATACGCGGGTTGCAATGAGCCAGAGAGCGTACACACATAGGCTGAAGAAAGGTAGAGCATGTACAATTGAATGAATTCATGGAGACTTGAGTGTGAGCTGATGCCAGAATCTTGAAGTCTAAAGCAAGTTCCAGATCTGCATTCAATGGGCTCATATCTGCTATAAAAACTCTAGTATGGTTACATAGTTGTCTTGATGGATACTCTTGCTTATTGTATGGCGAATGCTTAGGGCATTTTTGGTATGGTTGTTGTGATATGGTTATGTTGGTTGATTGATAGAGTGAGAAACACTCTTATGGTTCAGTACTGATATGATTGCCATAGTATATTGGTTGCTTATACATGATTAAGTAGCATTCATAGTGTATGGTTGAGGAGCATGAGTAAGTTGTTGGAGAGCATAGATGTGTTGTGATTGGTTATGGTTCATATTGGACAGTGAAAGACAGAAGTGAATGTGACTGAAGGCTGTAGAGGATCTGAGTTTTTCATGAAGAGAAAACCCTAATTGCTCAGAAGGAATACGCAGGTTGTAGTACAGACAGGTCACGTACATACTCGAATTGTACTACTGGTAGGGCGCGTACATACGCATGCTACACTACTGACAGGTCGCGTACCTGTTGACAGATTGGTATCTGTTGAGGATTGATTCCTCTTCTCAGTTGGTGTTGAGTTGTGTAAGTTGAGTCTTACATTGTAGAGTTGGTGCTCTTGTGGAGTTGTACCTCTATTCAGTTGTTGTTGATAACCCAAGGATTGTAGTCCGTAATAAAAAGAAAATTCTACATACATCTTGTGTTCTTTATGGTGATGACTTATTGATGATATATGTTGTTGATGCATGTTCACATTTAACTGGTTATAAATGATAGCAATAAGTAATGAGTAAATGGTGATTGCTAACTAAGGAGTTTTGTGAAGGGAAGTTGAAAAAGAGCCCTACACTGATTCACCCCCCCCTCTCAGTGTGGTCGGTGTGTCCAACAGTATTCACTTTTTATTAGCGCGGGGATTTTATTTTTCATTTTGAATAAGGCTTAAGAATTGACAATTTCTTCACAAACCTTCCGATGATATTTGCATGCTCATGATTGACCAATGGCACATGCGCCCACCTGGTTCTCTAAAATTGATGTGGTCGTCCCCACACATTTAAGAAAAGTGCATTTTTATACACGACACTTCCCAAACATCTTTAAAGTAGCTAAGCTATTATTAGTTTTAACTAAAATATCGGAGAATTAAAAATGAAAGTTTATTCAAACAAGTTACAAATTAAAAAACAATTATAAATAAGATAAATAGCACCTAAGTTTTTTTCAACAAATTTTTTTCTCAATTATATTAATATATAATTTTGTTCTCATATCAAGGATACATTTCCAAAAATAATTCCACTCTCAATGATATCTCCCACCTACAGTGATCTTTCAACCATCAAAAGTGTGAAAGATCAAAGAGTAGTACTAAAACAAGAGGCAGTACTAATTACCAAGAGTAACAAAAAGAGGAAAATCCAGAGTTCTGGCTGTCTCTTTACTGTGAAATGGAGGTCCACAAAAATAGAAGCATGAGACAACAACCTTCTCTCAACCTGGAAAGATCACTAAGAACTATAGTTGCAGGTCCTAATATAACTTGAGGACATGGGGAGGACCCTCATGCCTTTCAACCCAGAGATTGTAGGTGATTACGCCAGCTTTTTTCTGGAGAGCGGCCTTTGAAAGTGAGTATGCTTCCTTGTTGAACTCTCAATAAGTATGTTTGAAACTGAGCTTCCTGAAGGTGGATTGAAGTTGTCTGATCCTATCCTTCCAGCCCAAAAGTGAGATGACCTGTAGCTTTCCCCTGTTGTTCAACCAGTTTATAACAATTCCGGAATCCCCATACATTTGAAGCACTTCGATGTTTAATCTAGATGCTAGGTGGAAAGTAGCCCATGCACCCAATAATTCAACCCTAGTATTGGTACCCGAGCCACAATTGAAAGTCCATTTGTATTATGAATTCATCGAGGTGCTAAGCAAGCCCCCTGCTCCACTCTGAAGGCCATTAGACTACGTTGCTCCATCAAACCAACCAATAGGCATAACCTATGAAATATGTGTCTTGGATTTGATCTTTGTAACCTATTTTCTCGGGTTAATAGTTATCCAGTTTTTTAGCAAACCAAGTGTTTTGTAGGCGATTGTGCTTGTAGATGGAATCCCATTTTCCAAGAATTTTTTATTCCTTTCTGACCACACGAACCAACAGACCAGGGGAGGGAGGTTTTGAAAGTTATGTTCCCTTTTTGACCAGGTATCATAAGAGGACGATAATGAAATATTTTCCCAAGCAATGTTTATATTTTGATAAAAAAATGATATTGTCCCATACTTGTCAAGTGAATGGGCACTTAACAAAAAGATGCATCACAGTCTCTTCATCTCTGTTGCACAATTGGCAAATGTTGGGTCCAACCCAGCCTTTTCTTTGAAGATTATCCCAAGTGTGTATTTTTTTTCCTATTGTTAGCCATGTTAACAACTTGATCTTTTGTGCTATGTTCTAGGACCACATATTTTGCCTCCATCCACCTATATTATTATGCCAGAGAGTGTTTGTAATGGTTGAATAAACATTTTTTATTGTTAAGAGGCCCGAGCTGTCGCCCCCTGTCCACATAAGTTGGTCATCCTTTTCTTGAAGCTGGATGCCCGATCGCGAAAGTTCCATATAGAAATTATCCCAATCCACTGCAAGATCAACGATAGTTCGATCTCGTTACTGGTTTTCCAACAGTCTGAAAGAATCCCGGGTCTGTAGATTCCTCTTGCTTGAAAAAGATACCTGATGTTTTTTTAGTTTAGATGGGTAATCAGTTGTGGAGATAGGTAAGAGGCCTTATCTAGTACTATAATACAATCCTTGCCTAAGATGACTGAGTGTCCTGAGCCCAGATTCCAACAAAGCCAATGGGTGATCGAATTTACCGACTTTACCAGGTTTCTCCAAATCTGAGAGGTCGCTCTTGTAGAGTTTGTAGTTGTCTTGAACCAAGTGGCCACCGAAACGTGGGGAAGATATTTATTCTTTATAATAGAGTGCCAGATTCCAACTTTTATCAACACGCGCCAAAGGGAGTTGGCAGCTAGTCCTTTGTTTAAATGAAATATGTTTCTGATTCCCCAGCAGCCCTTTTTTTTTGGTTTGGCCAGTGATTCCCAGTTGCAAAGATGTTGGCGAGTATAATCAATGTTGCCCGACTAGAGAAAATTATATGTTAATTTCCTTAGCTTGTCTAAAACTATGATTGGTATGCTTGCAAGTGCCATCCAATAAATTGGTTGTCCTTCTAAGACAGCTTTGATGAGGGTGAAATGACCTCCTAAGGAGAGCCATCTATTGCACCACTGACTAATTCTTTTCTCTACCTTTGCAACAAGCCAGTTCCAATCTGTAGCCTTATAAGAATCGGCTTTAATAAAATAGTCAATGTACTTAAATCCTTCAGAGAGGTGTAAAAATTTATATGGAAAGAGATCTTTTAGTTGTTCCAAGGAGTGATCTTGTAAACTGGCAAAGTGGAAAGTCGACTTTGCCCAATTTATCAACAAACCCGAGGCACTACAGAAAGTCTTCAAAATATATTTTATTTCCATCCATTCATGTAATGTGTCGTTGGTCATGATTAAGACATCATCAACAAAAAAAAGGTGTAAAATCTTGATGATCCTTGACACTTTTATCCTTGTAATCTTCCCTTTTGCTTGACCTTTTTTGAGTAGCAGTCTTAATCCTTCCATGACCAGGATGAACAAAAGCAGTGAGAGTGGGCAGCCCTGCCGCAGTCCTTTGCCACTGTGAAAGAAAGGAGAATTTTCTAACCAGGATTGAGAAATTTGAATTTGGCACGCAACTCATGATCCACTTTATAGAAGATCGACTGAAGCATGATTGTGGTAGGATTAATCTAAGGAAATCCCAGTCAAACGCTTTTTTCAGATCCAATTTCAGGATAAGTGCCTTTGTATTTTTCACCTTTATGTTGTGCAAGCACTCCTGGGCTGTTTCAATGGCCTCTAAGATCTGTCTGCCCTTTAAAAAACCCAATTGTTCACCAAAAAGTGTCCTCGAGAGGATAGGCCTGATCCTCTTTGCAATGATTTTTTTAGATTAATTTGTAGCACAGATTGTAGAGAGCAATCGGTCTGTAGCCGCCAAATGTAGTAGGATTGTTTTCTTTAGGAATTAGTGTCAGGAAGGTCAAATTCAGTGCACCAATAACTTTTTCTCTAAGTTTGGAATCTTCCACTAGTTCCAGAAGTTCATCCCCTACTAAATCAAAGAACTGTAGAAAAAATTCTACAGTCCAGTTGTCGGGGCCTGCACTTTTATCTTTAGTGAATGATTTTAAAGCATCCAATACCTCCTATAGTGTACAGAGAATATCCAAGTGGTTGGAGTCCTCCACTGTGACCGATTGAGGGAAAAAGACTGGCAACAGAGACTGGATCATGTAGATTGTTATGTGCAGTCGCCTCATAGAAGGATTTGAAGTAATTTGTAGTTGAAGACTTTAAGGCTTGTTGTCCAATGTGAATGTTAGCAGAATCATCTTTTATTTCCCAAATGTGTTTTTTGTTTCGACAAGAGCTCATAAAACGATGAAACAATTTTGTGTTTTCATTGCCACACTTTATCCAGATAGCTCTGCTTTGTTGTCTCCATAGAGCTTATTCTGCGAGAAGGATTTGGTTCTTTTCAGTTTCTAGAAGATTCAAGGTGTGATTCCTGCCTCGGTGCCCCCTGTCCTGTGTGCATGCATGCAGTAGGGCATGTAAATCAAACTCCAGTTCTTTTAGTCTAATGAGTTTTTGTTTTCTGTGGATTGTTGCCCAAAGTTTGATGCGAGCTTTTAGAGACTTTAATTTCCAAACAAGACGTTGTTGGATTCCTGCCTCGGTCTGGTAAATGGTGTCTTTCCAAGCTTCCTTGACAATAGTGTTGAATTCTTCCTTGTGCAGCCAGCTCGGATTCAGTTTAAAAGGATATGCCTTCAATAATGGAGGAGAGTCTATTTGCAGAAGAATCGAGGCGTGGTCTGACAGGTAAGGGTAATCCACTCAGGACCCAATCCTTCCATTGAGCGTAGCTAGAGCTTCAAAAATAAGGACCCAGTCTAGTCTCTTTGAAATTGCCTCTAATCCTGCGCGAACATTGCACCAAGTAGGGACTAAATCAGCTGAAGGGAAGTCAACCAGTGCATGAGCTTGAAATAGAGTAATGAAGTAACCAGCCAAGGGATCCTGTGAAGACGAGTCACCCCACACTTCCCCCTGCATTTGTAGTTAGGTTCAGGTCCCCTGCAACTATCAAATTTGTGTAGTTTAGAAGTCCTTGAGACGCCACCTTGTCCCAAAATAGTTTTTGATCAGTGCAAGGGCCATAAATATTGAGTAGGGTAATCTGTTGATTGTTCCACAGGCAGGTACCAGTGATAAAGTATGAGGCAGTTGGGTCGTCAGCATCAAAAAACTATGAGAAGGAGGCCTGTGAGTTCACTCCCGGGGATTCCATGATGGAAGAAAGTTCTAACATGGTGTCCTCCGACTGCTCTTCCTCCGCGAAACCAGAGTAGTGTTTCCTCAGGTGTCCAGTTACAAAAAGTGCATATGAATGGTATGCCAAGGTAATCCAGTTTTTGGCAAGTGAGGTGATCTCTCCATTAAGTATGGGCTAAAAGCAATGACATATGTGAAAAAAAGGTAGATACAAGTTGGCAATGTATCTATAGAATTAGAAATAGTGGTTGTTAGTACAAAGAAGAAATATGCAGCCAATATAAATATATAATATATAATTTTTTTAATTAATATTTTAAAAATTATTAAAAATATATATTTTATTATATCGAAAAGACTTTCATTGAATTTTAATAATGAATTCCATTGAAATTAAAAATCTCAAGAATATGTCATAATAACTAACAACTTCAATTACATGTATGAAAAATTATAGTTGCATGGTTGTGGAGAAAGTGGAACCTTTGAAGAGTAAGATAACTGATATTTCGATAATTGCTCAATTTGAAACGGATATACGCTGGACTACATCAATGGCAGAGGTCGGTGACGATCTTGAGGTAGCGACAGGTGTTGACGATGGAGGATAGGAACCCCCTTATTGAGAGGTTTGTTTGGGGGTGAGGTTGCTTTGCCAATAGCGGGGTTGGTGCTACTCCCTAGGTCGAAGAAAGTGTTTCTTGAAACCCAAGTGTCATGTGGATCCCCCTACCATATTTTCTTTCTGGTGGGTTGGAATGGCGACATCTGGTGTAGAGGGATCTGAGCCAGACTTGGGATTCAGAGCGAATAGTCTGGGGGAGGTGAGATCGGAAGAG
>CBVK0101569659.1:0-10323 GCA_900067695.1 Picea abies | reverse complement strand
AATAGAAAGAGGTATAAAGGAAAGACTAGGGTGCACCTCTCAGATCATCTTGGATTATTATGCATTTGGTTATTGGGCTCTTGAGCACACCGTTTTGAGGGTTTTGAGAATATAAACCCTAGAGAACAACTCAGTGGTGAAAGATTCCACTCACCTTGTTCCAAGCTTGGTCTCGGGGATGAAATACTCCACCCACACCATTCTACAGTATTCACAGGTACCATCATCTATTCAGGAGAGCAGATGGTCGTACCCTTGAGGGCTTTCCAACAGGGAGTGCATCATTCCTTGGAGAGGAGTTCGATCTAGACTATTGACAAGGTTTATCGATATTCTAGCACCTGGGTATTACTTGCAGGGCCTTGTTCATCAAATATGGAGTGTTTTGAGAGGATTACTCTTGCTATATTATTATTTGAAGCTTTGGCACGATTTTGAGAGGAGGAGGGCGCAACTATGATTCGGATCTGCTCAGTTTGGAGAGGTTACACCTCATATCTGACCCTGAGACTTGTCCCAACAATTTGTGGTGGCCCGATCTGTCTTTCTAGATATTTTTAGGGCATTTGGAGGCCTCGTCCATCAGGGCCGAAATATTGAGCTTGACAGTCTTCAGGAGGGTGCAACCTTGCTTAGGGTTTCAGCAATTTGGAGGGGTAGACCTTGGCATCTTGACTTGAGACTCCAGGGAGGGATTCTACTTGCCCCTATCTATCTTTCTGTGGAGTTTGGTGCTATTTGGAGATCTCCTTCAACTGGGCCGAAATATTGGTCTTCTTATCGCTGCAGCAGGATGTGCCATCATCCAGGGGGGCTTGCACTTGACCCTGGTTCTTCTTGCATTGACCTTCATTGTATATCTAGCCTTTGGAGGCTTGCATCTTCTTATCAGGAGCATTTTGTAGCAGCTCATATATTATCTCTTGGAGTCATCTGATGTTATTCCAGATCTGCATCCACTTTGTATCAAGTTCTTGCTTTTCATAATAATAAATGTCAAATCTATGCTATTTGGTTCCATATCTTGTTCACTAGTTAGATCTTGTATTTCCATTGAGTATATCTTCATATCTGTGCTTAATAACTAAATATAACCATAAGGCCGAAACTTGAGAGGCCAACTTGCAAACACACACAAATAAACAAGTAAATCAGTGGTCAGTTAGTGTTCCAAGCGAAAAAATTGGCTTGGGAACATTACAGTGGTATCAGAGCTCTGATCCTCCCATCCTGTGAGGATTAGTGCATGAAGAAATTCAATGGAATTTATATGGGCAGAAGGAGGAAACAAACATGTGAGGCAGAGTCTGATATGGAAGGTTCAAGTGAGGACAGTGAGCCATAGGTATTGGCAACCTTAACACGGGAACTAGGTAAATCCATACACCAGACAAAGAGTACATTGGTCAACCACTTACAGGAAAGCGAGGAGGCAAACTGTAGGGGACAGGCTGAAACATCATAGACCTTGAGGAAGGTAGATGAAAACCAAACAAGGATAACATAAATGTTGATGGAGATAACTCACAAGGGGAAAGGCCCCGAATCTTATGCCAATAGGGAAACTAGTGGATCTCATGGAGGGAACATATATCAACATGAACATATTCCCTATCATCATTCTGAGGGAATCCATGGAGGGGGAGCACCATAGGGACAGACAGGTAGCAAGACTACTCCTATACTGTACTTACCCTCATTCACAGATGAACCCACACAACCCAACCACCCATATGCGTTTGATGATCCATTTGATCAATATTCCAAGGAGTGCAACTCATTGAGCTTATCAGTTCAGAGGCAGATCACCCTAGATCAGTTATGTGGATTAAAATTCAGAAACAAGCCTAGGCCATACCATAGGAGTAGCTATGAGCTTGAGCGCAGGGTTGGGAAGATGGAGATTTCCTACTTTCATGGTTTGACCAAGATGACTGCATAGGCGTGGGTACATAAACTAGAGACTTACCTGCAGCTTAACCCTATGAGGGAGATGGATGCCATCAAGTTTTCCACCATGTACTTGGATGGAAAATATCATGATTGGTGGTATCATGGATTGACCACACTTGGACACAAACAGATAGTGGCATACATAGAGTTTACCCAGAGGCTCATTGACAGGTTTGACCAGGGGGATCCAGAGCTACATTTCAGGAAAATCACACAGCTCAGACAGATAGGAGCACCGAAGGTGTATATTGAGGATTTCCAGAGGCTAGAAGTCATGGTACAGGATGTGTCACAGTCTAGAATCATGATTCTCTTCACTGAGGGTTTGATGGAACCCTTGAAGGGTTGGGTTAAGGATTTTAAGCCTACCAAATTGTAGGATGCCATATGGAGGATGAGGGATCTAGGCCCAGCTGCAAAACCGAAATTTGTGCCTAGACCACCTCTAAACACCAGAGGGAGAGACCAAAGACCTCCAATGAACCCAGGAGGAAGAGACCCAAGGGGGTTCGACAAGGGAAGAGGTAGGATGGATGAGAACCCCAGAAGAGAACTAAGAATAAAACAGCTATGCTATATATGGAAAGAGCCATGGAACCCATCCCACAAGTGTATGGGCCGTGGCCAGGTTCATTACATTGAGGTGACATCGGATAATGAAGAGGATGAGGATTTCAGCCACATCCAAAGCATAGAGGCAGACACCACTGAAACTACAAAAGAGGAGGCTACAGGTCACCATAGTGCAGCAGAGGAGCAGGCTACATTGGCATCCATCAGTGGGGTACCCAAGTTCAACACCTTCAGGATGACGGGAGTGTTACGGGGGAAAAAGGTTTTAGTACTCATTGACAGGGGTGCTTCTCACAACTACATTGACTCAACATTGCTACAAAGGAGGCATATACCCACAATTGAGTTTGAAGGATTCAAGGTGGAGGTAGCAGGAGGAAGCACCATGCCTTGTGATGGTACATTCCAGGGATGAATCTTACACTAGGTAGGCATGATTTGAAAAATGAATTTTATGTGATGGACCTCCTTGATACAAATATAATCCTTGGAGTACAATGACTCACTATGTTGGGGACTATCACCACCAACTAAAAGACCATGGAGATTTCCTTCACAGAGGAGAGTGGAATAAAGGTATTCCTTAAAGGCATGACATGCAACACAACCAGGGTAGTCACAACTAACTGTATGGAGGCCATTTTCAGGAGAGAACATATTGTATATGTTGTTGAGTGCAAGATTTCAGCACGTGTGGACAAGAAGGGGAAGGTTCACTATGCACCAGAGATCCAGAGGATCATTGACAAACACAATAAGGTGTTTCACTAAGAGTGCCACTAGATAGGGGATTTGAGCATATCATTGAGTTGGAGGAAGGGGCAAAGCGAGTCATCACCATGCCTTACAAACACCCAAAGAAGTATAAGGAAGAAATAGAGAAGGCCATCAAAGAGCTCTTAGATATGGGTCACATTAGACCAAGTTCCAGCCCCTTTGCCTCTTCAGTGGTACTAGTCAAGAAGAAGGATTGAACCATGCACATGTGCATTGACTTCAGGGCACTAAACAAGAAGACTATCAAAAACAGGTATCCCATTTTGAGGATTGGTGAGCTATTGGACGAGCTCCATGGGGTTGTTTACTTCACAAAGATTGACTTGCACTCTGGTTACCATCAAATCAAAATGAGGGAGGAGGACATCCCTAAGACTGCCTTCAGGTGTTACTACGACCACTATGAATTCTTAGTGATGCCATTTGGATTAACCAATGCACCAACCACATTTAAGTCATGTATGAACCATGTCTTCAACAAGAAGTTGAGGAAGCATCTTCTTGTGTTCTTTGATGACTTGATAATCTATATCAAGACGTGGGAGGAACACCTTCAGCATGTGGAACAGATCTTAACTATCATGGAGGGACAATCCTTGTATGCCAAGGAGTCCAAATGTGAATTTTGGATGACATGGGTCCTCTACCTAGGGCACATCATTGGAGTTAAGGGGGTACAGGTACATCAGGAGAAGATCCAGGCAATAGTTGAGTGGCCCACACCTAAAACTCTTACATAGTTGAGGGGATTTCTTGGTATTTGAAGCTATTACAGAAGATTCGTCAAAGGGTTTTCCTAACTTTGTGCACCCTTCACCGATCTAACTAAGAAAGAGGATTTCAGGTGGAGTGAAGAGGCACAATCTACATTTGACAGGATGAAGAAAGTAATGAGCACATGCCCAATATTAGGCTTACTAGATTTCGGCTAACCCTTCACATTGGAGTGTGATGCCTCCGTAGAAGGCATTGGGGCCATATTGATACAGAATAGGCACCCTCTTGCCTATGAGAGTCGAAAATTAAGGGGCCTTGAGTTAATTTACACCATCTACGACAAATATATGTTGGCTATCATGCACGCTTTGGCCAAATTCAGGCAATACTTGGTAGGTGCAATATTCGTGGTGAAATCGGATCACAATAGCCTTAAGTACTTCTTGGAACAAAAGGACTTAAATGAGAGGCAACAGAAATGGGTCAACAAGATACAGGCCTATGACTTTGACATTGAATTTTTCAAAGGGAAAAACAACATAGTTGTAGATGCCTTATCCAGGAGGCCATCGGTTTATGCCATGACAGATATATCAGTTGACTGGAAGGTCCACCTCTTCGTGGAATATTCCAAGAATCAGTTCACTTGTTAGTTGATGGATGAGAAAATATAGGATGATAACTTCAGAGTCATAGATGGCATCATCTTCTACAAGGGATGAATCTTCTTGGTTCCTCAGTCAACCTTTAAAGACAAGATACTACAGGCATGTCATGATTCACCGGTGGTAGGGCACCAAGGGATTGGCAAAACATACAGGTAGATAAGAGAAAGGTTCTCATGGAAGGGCCTTAAAGAGGATGTGATGAGTCACATCAAGGAGTGTACTACTTGCCAGGAGAATAAGGATGAGCACACTCATCTAGTGACACTACTACAACCTCTACCCATCCCAGAGCACAAATGGGAGAGCATATCCATGGACTTCATCATAGGATTTCCAAGGGAACAGGGTAAGGATTGTATTTTCGTAGTGGTGGACAGGTTGAATAAATTGGCACACCTCTTTTCCATTGCTACAGACTTCAGTGCAACACAGGTGGCCGAATTATTCTTCCGGGAGATCTTCAGACTACATGGTCTACCCAAAACCATTGTTAGTGACAGGGATAGTTGATTCATGAGCACCTTTTGGCAGGATTTATTCAGGATGGTTGGTACAACCTTGACCCCTAGAACTAGTTATCATTCTTAGACTGTTGGGTAGACCGAAATAGTCAACAAATGGGTAGAAGGCTACCTCAGGAATTATGTAGCAGGGCAGTAGAAGACATGGGTTAGGTGGCTACACCTGGGGGAATACTATTACAACACCACCTATCACATGTCCATAAGCATGACTCCATTCAGGGCATTGTACAGTTATGATCCACTCTCTTTTGTAGAGATTGTTTTTGGTGATAGAAGAGCCCCGATGGTACAGGATTGGGTGCAATAGAGTCAGGATATACTAAGGGAATTGAAGAATCATCTACAAAGGGCACATAATCAGTAGAAGGTCCAAGCAGACAAACACTGAGTAGAGCGTACTTTTGAGGTTGGTGACCTGGTCTACCTAAGGCTCCAACCGTACAGACATGCTTCTATAAAAAGGAGTGGAGCAAAAAAGCTCCAAACCCGGTTCTTTGGGCCCTACAGGATCAGCAGAAAGGTAGGGGTGGTGGCTTATGAGCTTGAGCTCCCACAAGGTAGCAATATACACAACGTTTTCCACGTGTCATTCCTAAAGAGGGTCATCAGCCAACACATCATCCCACTTGAGGTGTTGCCACCTTTAGATGAAGAGTGGCAATTGGTACTAGTGTCAGAGGAAATATTGGAGGTTTGGGAGAAGAAAATTTGGAGGAGGAGCATCAGAGAATACTTAATCAAATGGAAGGACTTTCCCATTGAGGATGCCATGTGGGAGAATGAACAAGTGATACAGGAAACAAGTTCGGAATTGCTTGTGGGCAAGAAATTTCTAGCAGGGGAGATTGTAATGTACCCCACCTCTTGATGAAGAGGTTTGGAGAGACTTAGTGGTCCTACCATCCCCACTAGACCATAGTCTCATGCAACATGGGGAAAGGTCAACTAACTCAATGTTATATTTTGAAGTTGACTTGGAAAAAAGGTAAAAAGGTAAAAAAGTAACTCAATGGAGGAATAGAGCTCTTGAGGTTGAGTTAGGAGTTGAACCTAAGGGTTAACTTAACTCAACAGAGAAATGGAAAGAGGTATTAAGGAAATCCTAGGGCACACCTCTCAATTCATCTTAGATATTATTTCATTTGGCTACTTGGCTCTTAAGCACACAATTTTGAGGGTTTTGAGAATACAAACCCTAGAGACCAACTCAGTGGTGAAAGATTCCACTCACCTTGTTCCAATATTGGTCTCGGGGATGAAATACTCTACCCAGACAATTCTATAGTCTTCACATGTACCATCATCGATTCAGGAGGGCAGCAGGCCGTACCCTTGAGGGTTTTCCAGCAAAGGGCATCATTCCTTGGAGAGGGGTTCGATCCATCTTTGTGACAGGGTCAATTGACATTCTAGGGTATTACTTGCAGGGCCTTGTTCATCAGATTTGGATCATTTTGGAAGGGTTACTCCTGCTAGATTATTATCTGGAGCTTTGAGACATTTTTGAGAGAAGGAAGGTGCAGTTGTGATTCAAATTTGTCCAGTTTGGAAGGGTTATACCTCATATCTGACCCTGAGACTTCTCCCACCATCTCGTGGTGGCCCGATCTATCTTTCTAGATATTTTCAGGGTGTTTGGAGGCATTCTCCATCAGGACCGAAATATTGAGTTTGACAGTCTTCAGGAGGGTGCAACCTGGATTAGGGTTTCAACTGTTTGGAGGGGTAAAATTTGGCATCTGGACTTCAGAATTCAGGGAGGGATTCTACTTGCCTCGATCTATCTTTCTGTGGATTTTATCATTATTTGGATATCTCCTTCAGCTGGGCCGAAATCTTGGTCTTCTCATCTCTTCAGCAAGATGTGCCATCAGCTAGGGGGGTTGGGACGTGACCCCGGTTCTTCTTGCATTGAGATTAATTGTATATTCAGCCTTTGGAGGCTTGTTTTGTCTTATCAAGAGAATTTTGTAGCGGCTCATGTATTATCTCTTGGAGCCATATGATGTTATTCCAGATCTACATCCACTTTGTATCAGGTTCTTGCTTTTCACTATAATAAAGGTCACATATATGATTTTGGGTTCCATATCTTGTGTGTTGGTTAGATCTTGTATTTTCATTAATTATATCTTCACATCTGTGCTTAATAACTGAATATAACCCTAAGGTCGAAACTTGAGAGGCCAACCTGCAAACACACACAAACAAACAAGTAAATCAATGGTCAGTTAGTGTTCCAAGCGAAAAAATTGGCCTGGGAACATTACATTAGTATTGTCTTAGGAGATGAACCATGATTCTTGAGTTTATTATTCCTCTAGTTGGTTGTTCTTCCAATCAATATGGAGAATCTGTCAATACCTCTTGCATTGCGGATTTATATCGTTGGTCCCTTTCGGTATCAATTGCTGTCCAAATCAACATTGTGTCGTGCTTATGTTCAAGGGATGTCTTTCAAGCCTATGTCATATAGTCCTCATATTGCTTGATTGTTCATGTCGATCTCCCTTGTCATTAATTTTTTTACAATTTCATCATCATAATCAGTGTTAGCTTGTGCTAGTGTGGGAGGAGTCATTATTTCCTTCTTATTAGGGATTCTTCAACTATCGACTACAATACATTTCTATGGGACTTACTTTCATCTTTGGTAGGTCATCTTGTGCTCAACATATGACATCTCATCATTGGTCATTGATTGATGGGGTTCCCATATGTTTGACGACAAGACCATTATTCACATAGTGTGATTCATGATGCACTTTGGTTTCCATTTTCATCATTGGTGGAATTTCTCACCGTTGTCAATTGATTTCATTATTGGTTGTTGCTCAAAGGGTCTTTTTTGTGTGCTACTTTCATCTCGTGCATGCGAGAGACATACTTGGTGGTGTGTTGATCTAATTTTCTTTCCAAGACCTTTGAATCATACCATGTTCCTAATACCTGGTCATGTTGGTCAATGGGGGATGCATTAATGCCCTCCTTCTAGCGAATCTTGTCTTATTGACACCGACTCAATTTTCTCTAGGAATGAAATCTAGAGACCTTTATAGTACCTTGGGCCTTGTAATTTTATAGTACCTTGGGCCTTGCAATCATCGGTGGCAGGCTCCCTTACTATTAACAATGAAAATACTACAATATCCTATGATTGATATATTCTACATGTGTTCATTGTCAACACATATATTCACACTTGTTATAATGTACTATGTACCTTGACCCCATTTTTATTATCAATGGGTGGTCACATCCATTATATTCATTAAATAATCAATATCAAATATATTAATATAATAAATAAATATTATTTAATATAGATATATGAAATATGATAGTCCCACAAATAATGTGCTTCAGTTCCACTTAAATTAAAACCTTGATATAGTTATTTTTCTTATTCAATGACTTTTCATTAATTTTATTTTTTTAATATTTCCATCAATATCTTTAATGTACAATTTGAAATAAACTTAATACACCTTTATACTTCTTTCTCTCATAGATTTTTTACTTTGGGCAATATTTAAATGTGTACCCTTACTTAACTTAACTTTGATATCTCAAATAATAGTTTATTTGATTTTTAAGGGTAACCTTATAATTTTAAGGGCTTTTAATACTTCATGTGTTTATTAGAAATTTACAAAGTGTTACTCTTTTCTTACTTGAGTTTGTACTAGACTTTTCCATGCTTGCTTGGTTTATATGATGTCTTATAAGTTTGTAATAAACATATTTAACTAAAAATCTCTTATAAGCATTAAGATTTCCACTTTTTAATAATTCTATATTTTGTTAATATTTTCATGTTATTCACTTTTTCACATTATTCAAGTTATCAACATTTTTACATGACTTATTATAATGCCTAAAACTTATATTATCCTCTAGGTGAAAGAGATTTTTTTTAATTATTTTTTAATTTCTCCATAAAATATAAGTGCCTATATTATAATATAAAATTTGACTTTTTCCTTATCAAATATACTTCTTTCTATAATCCTTAAATATTATTTCACTATTTATAAAATGATTTTAAAAGAACTCCATTAATATTTTCATTACAATGATTTTCTTCGGTCCAATATAATACTTGGTATTGGATCTCTCTATATAGAGAGTTGTCACTATGGAATCTTTTGATTGACTTGATATTTTTTCATGTCTACTTTAAAAGTACTTGAATTTTTTTTTTTTCCTGTTAAAGATTTTGATCCAAAAGCTCGAAAATTATTTTCTACTAGAAAAATAAATTTAACCATAGGTCAATTGATTTAAACCAATTTCTTGAAGAGTGGGCCATGAGCCTTTAAATTCTTGTTACCACAAGAAAATTAAAAATTGAACACATGTCAGTGAAACAACTGCTCTGATACCAATTGAAGTGAACCATAGGTTCACTTCATGAAATCATTCATAAATGCAACATAAAGAAATACCATATATCCATATTAAATAATATTTATTTATTATATGAATGTACATGAGATTGATGATTAAATGATTACAACGAACATTTAAAGGGTGATAAGTCACATCCTTCAAGAAAATGTATGAATATCCTTAATTACAATATAACAAATATAGAATATTGATCTATATGACTACTAGTGATCTGAAATCGGATCTAGAAGCCTGATAGGGCTTGAAAAATGCTAAAAAATGAAAGTGCTCGGAATGCAACGAAACCCATGCCATTGCGTCCGTCTCATCTTCCTGATTCCGATCTAGAAGCCTGATAGGGCTTGAAAAATGCTAAAAAATGAAAGTGCTCGGAATGCAACGAAACCCATGCCATTGCGTCCGTCTCGTCTTCCTGATTCCGATGCTATATTTACTTTGTCAAACGGGCTCCGTATGAGCAAGATATCGCATTCTGTCCGAAAAGTCAAACAGGTAAAAAAAGGGATGACTGTACAGTCCGTACAGTCCATGTGTCATGTTGACTATGCAGACCATACGGTCCATACAGGTGATGTGGAAGCTCCAACAGATGACACGTGGCAGCCTCGGGTGACGACACATGGCAGAGCGTGACAGGATGGTTGGCGTACGGATGAACCTATCCAGAGGTGACACGTGTCACCACTGTAAGGGTGACA
>CBVK0101568647.1:0-13764 GCA_900067695.1 Picea abies | reverse complement strand
TATATATATATATATATATATATCACCAAAAACTAGTATTTAGTTGGGAGGAAACATCACTAGGTTGAGTATGGAAAACCAAGACACAAATATGAGGCTACTAGTGTTTCATGGGATGAGTAGAGACAATGCAGAGAAACATGGGTTTACATGTGAAGATATATGTTCCATGAAGAGAATCACAGATGAAGCGTCTAATATAGAAAAACTAGAGACCACCTTCAGAGATAGAGATATAACGTGATATATGAAGTACAAGGAGACTGCACCGATGGGATAGACAAGGTCACTGACAAAGATTAAGAGAGATATGTTTAGGGAGTTTTAGCAGCCTAAGTCAGAATCATAATGTATCATTGAGATTAAAGAGATCAAGAAACATATTGGAGAAACCATATGGGACTATGATCAACGATTGAATATATTGTTGGACAGATTGACATTTCAAATCACTCATGTTCATAACATGGAGTGGTTTACTGTAGGAATCATACCCCACATTCGAGTCCCACTCACCTAGAAGAAGGTGATGACTTAGGTGAATTCCATGGAGATTACAATGCAACTAGAAGCTACACCAAGAGGTGGTGAGAGATCAATAGGGCTGGTGTAGGTGCAATCCTAGCTCACAAATCTCATGACGTAGTTACAATACATGGCTAAGGCTAATGTGGTGCATGAGCATGTGTGGTGTACTATGTTTTATTTGGAAGATCACTATAGGAGTGAATTCCCTACGCTAGGGAGATACATGGTGATGAGTGCATTGAATCCATTTCCAACTGGACCTTAGAACAAGTGGTGTGATATCTATAGAGAATGGGGACATATACCACCCTAGTTCCCAACACTATAAATATATCCAAAGACTACACATACTTCATTTTGTGAGTTTTGCAAATCCATGGGGCACGATGTGAACAATCATTGATCACTTCAACTGATGCAAAATCACACTATAGATGACTTTCAGGTTTAGGAAGAATATAAAGGTGATGACCGTAGAGGCATGGATAGAGGAGGATATCAAGGATTTCTGGGAGGAGGTTATGGACGAGGAAGAGGATGAGTATATGGTGATGGTGGAGGAAGAACACCTATTTTCTTTAATTATGGTGAAGTAGTCCACATGCCATGATTTTGTACCATACCACGTACGTTTTGTGGGTACTATCATAGTATAGAGCATGTAACCAAATATTTCACAGAGTTTTTGGTAAAGTGGGAAGAGAAGAAGGCACAATGCTGAAATATGGTGATTGTGGAGGTACGCGGAGATAAGAAAATAAAGGAAGAATATGATGTGTAGGTGGTAACTTGAGGAGGAATTCATACAGAAATGGACTTAGAGAGTGGAGAAATATTATGTCAAAACATAGAAGGGAATATAATAAAAGTGACACAGGAACCTCCCAAGTTTGACGTTGCATGAAAAACAAAATTCCTAAGAAATGCATACAGGACCTTAGAGGAACACATAGTGCATGAAGAGTTACCATGCATGATGCAAAGGTTCCTGGGTGTGCAAAGATGTGCAACGAGCCAAAAAAATAACATTATAGGAGGCCCATGTCCATGAAGAGTTACATCCCACAACACATAAATCATTGGAGGAATCTCATGTGCGTGAGGAGATACAATGTGTGACATATAGGTCATTGGAATAAGTTTGAATAAATGAAAAGGTGTAGTAGGTTGAACAAAAGGAAATAGAGGAGTGCGTGCACAAGGAGATGCGAGACACAACATGAGAAGAAATGCAACACAACACTTGTCACAAGGAGCAAGTATAGGATCAAGTAAGTAACTTCTTGTGTTTTTGTTTGAAAAACTTAAGAAATGTTGAGGCTACAAAGAAGATAACATATATGTTGACAATATGTATGGGGGAAGAAGAGACCACTGTAGCTATATCTACCTTGCTGTGAGAAAGGGATGTGTTCTAGGTGAGGAAACAAAAGTGCATAGGCAAAGAGTTAAAAATGACAGCTGAACTCGGAAGCTATGAGATGGACGGTGTCATGTTGGACATGGGATCCAATGTGAACAAATTTTAGAAGAAATCTTGAGAGTTGATGGGAAAGAAAAACTTGGTGTGGTCCCTCATTCAACTCATGTTGGATAATCAATATCGAATCTACCCCATCGGTTGACTATAGTAAGTAGAAGTGAATATTGAATGGGTGAAGACTAAATAAGACTTTGAGGTGATTGATATCATGGATGACTCAGATCCCTACCCCAGGTTACTTAGCATTGACTGGGAATTTGAAAACAATGCAGTTTTGAATATGAAGAAATGAAAATTTTCCTTTAAAACATATACCTTTTGCAATATATACTGAGAGTGACATATATAATGAGCCTGTGAATGAGGATGCACACAGTTCCATTATTAATAACATCTATTAGATTATAAGGTGCATATAATATTATATCAATCATATAGTGGATGGTGAGTTGAGTTGGAGAATGTTAAGAACTAAATAGTGGCACATGACCCCTTATTTGTGACATATTACATTAGTATTCTTATTTGATTTATGTCGACTTGGGTCCATTAGTTGTAATTGTACCTCCTAGTATCCTATATATACCAATGAGACCTTTTCATTTGGAATCATCTTGTATTGGTAAATTTAAGTGGTGTATAAGGAGGTTTCCCCCTTGAAGAGGCTTATTATATGAAATTATCTCTTTTTCATTATTCTGAGGTTTTTATGCTAATTTGATATTTGGTTCTTAACATTTAGTATCAGAGCTCAAGGTCTCCAGGTTTCTCTGCCGCATCTGAGACACCTTTGAATTTTAGCTATAACATTTTTTCTACGAAGTTTCAAAAGGAAATCCTTGGAGGATATTTAGTAGACAGATCAAGGTACTTGGGGTTAAAATTCCATCTTCTGAGGCTTTATACTTTAGTATATATATCCTGTGTAAGATCAGGTTTTGGAATCATCTTGAATTTAGACATACAAAATTTTCTCTATAAAATTGTTTCTGTGATGTTTCTGAACTTGAAACTTAGAGAATATTCAAAGAAATTATCAAGGTATTTGTGATAAAAATTCCATCTTCTGGTTCATCCTAACTTTTTAGATACACTATGTATAAGATAGGGTAGTTGGCTATATTAATTATTCTCAAGCAGATGTTCTGGGTAAAACAATGATATCTTCTTTAATGAGTATCCAAATTAGGTGAGACTAGTTGCATTGGATATTGGACAACTTTTAGTATTTCTGGTGCAAGTTTCAGAATCAAATATCATATATTGTTCTCTTGGCACGCTTTACAAGTATGCTCTCATGGAAGGGCAAAAAATCAGGAAGGTGTGGGGAAGTTACCATAACTTCCACTTGGAACGTCCAATTTTGATCAGACTTATGAAATTGTAGAGAAGACATATCAAAGAACTACAAGAAAAAATTTCAGACCCAGAAGGACCAAAATTTTGGAGATATAGTAGAAGAAAGAATGTCTAGCAGAACCACCTCCAAATCAAGGTTTAAAAGGTGTGTTTTGTTTTTTGAAATTTGAATATATTTTGACTATAAGATTCAATTGGGGTGATTAAAAAGGTATAATAAAGTGGGATAAAAGGATTATCACATAAATATGAGAGAATCTTAGTGATGTTTAGGTACATACGTATTCCAACGTCTCTACAAGTAGGAGTTTTCGTTACATGTCAACGCTACAACCCGAGGACTGTGTGGTTCCTCCATGTACCTAGAGTATATCGGAAGGCCCCTTTTGAATGGTTGCAGATTAGACAACACTAATAAGGATCTAATTTCTCATGTACCTTGCGTATATCAGGAGAGCCCATAGAATCCTGAGACTTACCGAGTAAACCTTTTGGTCTTCTTATTGTTATAGTACACCGATAAAAACACTTAGGGAGACCACTCTCTAGTACTTGGGTAGTTGGATAGTATGACTAAGGGCATGGTCAAGCCTCCTTAGATATTGCCCTGAGGTATTGGGCCGAGTAATATTGTTGGACTTCGCACATATATCAGAGAGCTATAACACCTGTCACTCCCTTTTCTGTGAGGACCTCCACCTAATCTAATGAGGAATTCCTACCTTGCAATGATACTTGGCCAACATGCCACCAACAAAGGGAACTTGTATACCAAATAATCCTTCAAACAATCCTACTTGGACTCTTTATGAAGGTGAAGATATGCTCAGGAACATAAATGATTTACATAAGAAGGTAGTAACAAAATATGAATTACAAGGGATTATGGATTCAACTGAAGCTAAGTTGGAAGAAATAATGGATACTAAGATGGATGGTTTAAAAAGGGATATCATGGAATGATTGAAAAATTTCCTAATAGAGAGGCCACCTGAAAGTGAAAATGTATCCCATGAAATTCATAATGAGGACACTCGAAAGATGAATCAAGACTGGAGAAACTCCAACTTTGGGTTGAAGACCAACCACTTTCCTAATATCAACATGAGGAAGTTTTATGGCAATGATCCAATCACATGGATACTCCATATGGAGTAGTTATTTGATCTACATGATGTGCCACACACACAAAAGGTATGAATTGCATCTTTATATTTATAACCCAATCAATTTGTGTGGTATCGATGGCTTTGTTCTCAGAAATCACTTGTCACTTGGACAATTTTTATGGAAGAAATGATAGCACACTATGAGGATACAAGGAGCAATACCTTCTTCATCCAATTGATAAATCTCAAGAAAAAGGGTTCAGTTGCGGAGCACATTGAGAAATTCCAAAGATTGAATATAAAGGTAGCGTATATTCCATATGAGAACCTGATTGATGTATTCATAGGAACTTTAAAGTATAACATTCAACATGAGGTTCTCCTTTGGGAACCCAAGTCATTGGAGAATGCATTCAGAGTGGAGAGAAATGTTGAAAGTAAAAATATGTCTATGGCTACTAGAAGGACCACACCTAACATCTATCGAGAGTGTTGGCACAGGGGCAGACCCATGGTTCAACTCCAAGAGCGCACCAACAAGCCCTAACTACTGGCCCTTTCAGTAACACCTATGAAGAAGATGCAGTCTCACCTGAAGAAACTATGAGGGGGTTGCAAGACAAAGATTTCTACAACCAAGGAAATATCAAGAGGGTCTCACAACAACATCATACTCATCATATATCAGTTTCCTTCTTAGATATACTCTACATGGTTATAGATCTATTCTAACATAGTTATGCAATAACAGAGTAACAATGACAAAGATCAAGACATCAATCACACACACATAACACCAGACATATGTTGTTCACCCTCTCTCTAGGGCTACATCAACAAAACTATGCTATAGATTTATTAAGATAAAGCATACAGTTCTGATCTGTGCTCTCAAATAATAGATCTTATTTCTTCTTCCTCTCTTTCTCTCCCCTCACTATGCACCCAGCTTGAGGAATTGACCTTCGCACATAGATGAAGATCTTACAATTCTAGAAAGCTCTCTCTCTGTGCACTTCTCTCTCACAATATAATGTTCTCTCACAACAACAATAGAAATAGCTCAACAATAATATCATACCAACCCAACCCAGGTCCTTTATACCTTTATTTATACATTATAATATCCCGTCGATGGTCTTAGGTCACAACCTAAGTGTCAAAACCCTAGATACTAAAACCCTAGGTGACTAAAACCCTAGGTCAACTTGACCTGCTTTTCTCGGGCTTCACCAGCCTGTCTTTCCTTTCTTCCTGCAGGGTGATAAAGGTGGATTTTCCCACTTGCTGAGCTGTCCTCTATCCATATTCCTTTATTATCCATCATCCTTGATCCTTTCATCCAACGAATTTCTTTTTCGTACTTCACTACATCTTTTTTTCTCTTTTTCTCACTTCGCCCCAGTAATAGTTACTGTGTCTTCTGCAAAGTGTGCATTCAACCTTTTCTTCCTTGATCTTTGCTTTCTTCCATAACCAAGGGCCAACAAGCCCCCAACACTCACTTGTGATTCATCCCGAGGCACTTCAGATCTGGTCCTTTTGTTCTACTTCGACTTTTAAACTGCATAGTGCAACCTTTGCTTTCTACTCCATGCCTCCCTTCCTTGTGCAGACTATTTTTTCTGTGTCTGGTACCCAGTTTAAACTGCACCTGGTATCTAGACCCTTTTGTTCCATGATCCTACTAAGAACTGCGAGGCAGTTGGTTGTCGTAATACAACTTCAGCCAACTCCCATTCACCAAGCCTTCCTTCCACTCTCCGTTTAACGTATTTAGCTATGCAACTCCTCCTTCGGTAACATAAGCAATCTCATATGGTCCAAGCCAATGCGTTCTGAATTTCCCTAGATATTTTATAAACTTGTTGTCATACACCAATACTAAATCACCATGTTTAAATTCCTTCTTGTTGATGTGTCTGTCATGATATGCCTTCTTTCTCTCCTTCTATACCTGCTGGTGGAATCCTACATTAAATATGTCTTTTTCGAGTTCAACCAACTATGTGAGCCTCTCTTCGACAGCACCAATATCATCCATGTCTGTGAAGGAATCAATTCTTAAGCTTGGTACCAAGTATTCCATTTGGAAAATAGCATCAAGGCCATAGACTAACTTAAAAGGGGTCTGCATGGTCAACTTCTTGCAAGTGGTTCTATAGGCCCACAGTACTGCTGGTACTCTTAAATCCTAGTCATCCCTATTTACACTGTAGATCTTCGTCAGGGCTGTCTCCAAGATTTTGTTGAAGGATTTGACTATCCCATTTGCCTATGGATGGTAAGGTGTGCTCTTCTGATGGTGGACTGCAAATTCATTAGTCAATGCTTCAACTGTCTTATTGATGAAATGTGTTCCTTGGTCACTCATAAGGATCTTGGGGCATCCAAACCAGGTTATGATATCATCAAATATAAAGTGCATGGTTGTAGTTGCACTATAGTCTTTAACTGCTATGGCTTCGGCCCATCTGGTCAAGTATTCTATTGTAGTAATAATGTACCTTGCTCCTGTGTGCTTCCTTGGTGAGTTTATAGGTCCCACGAAGTCAATGGCCCATTTTTCAAATTCTTGTAGGGTCATCTGTGGTGCTAATGGAATTTCATCTCTTCTGGATGGTTTCCCAACTCTTTGGCATACATCGCAAGCTCTGGCATAATCTTTAGACCCTCTGTGTAAGGTAGGCCACCAAAGGCCATCTCTCAGAACCTTCTGCACAGTTTCTCTCCCTGTGTAATGTCATCCTACAATGCCTTCGTGAGCTTTGCGAGGATTAGTGGTCACTCTGCCTCCATAACACATCTCCTTAGTATCTCATCAAGTCCCATCTTGTATAGCTGTCCCGCTATAAGTGACAAGTTGGCAGCGCACACCGCTAGTTGTTTCTTTTGAGAGATGGTATACTCACTCGATTTCATTCCTGTTGACAGGAACTAGACTATGTCTGTGAAGTGATCATCAATATTGGTAATGGCTAGCAGCTGTGTATCCGATAGTGTTTCCTTCAAACTGGCAGGTTCTTTTCCATGCTCCAACCTTGACAAGTGGTCAGGGCCTTTATTCATCCTTCCTGGCTTAACTATGATCTCAAAATCATACTCTTGAAACAACATAATCCATATGAATATTCACCCCCCCAACACTGGCTTGTTGACTAGGTACTTCAATGCAGAGTGATCAATAAACATTTTAAAGTGTCCTCCCAGCAAGTAGTGGCGAAATTTCTGCAGCGCATACACCATGGTCAATCCTTCTCTCTCTGTAGTGGTGTAATTAATTTCAGTTGTAGATAGCTTCCTGATAGAAAAATATAACATATGGTCAATGTCTCTTGTTCTCGGTCGAGCTAACACATCTCCCAATGCAATGGAAGATGCATCAACATGGACATGAAACTCCTTACTCCAATCTGGAAAAACCAGAATAGGTGCAGTAACCATCTTTTGTTTCAGTGTGTCGAAGCTCGTTTGGCATTCTTTTGTCCAGCTACACTGACAATCTTTCTTCAACAACTTCTCCATAGGTGTTGTAATCTGTGCATATGCTCTGATGAATTTTCTGTAGTATCCAATATGTCCTAGCGTAGTGCACAGTTTTTTGACCGACGTCAGAGGTGGAACATCAACGATAATGCCAATTTTAGATGGGTCTACCAACAATCCCTGCTTACATACAATATGTCCTAACAACACTCCAAATGGTGAGAAGAAGATGCACTTCTTCAGATTCAAAGAAATTTGACACTGTCTGCACTTATCCAACATTAGTTTTAGACATTCAATATGGTTTTTCAACAAACTAAACACAATCCAGTCATCAAAATATGCTTCTAAAAATTTATGCAAAAATTCTTTAAATGCTTCAACCACCACCCTGGAAAAGATGGCTGGGGAGTTCTTCAGTCCAAATGGCATCAATGTATATTGGTAAGATCCCCATTCTGTGGAAAACATGGTCTTGTGGCGATCTTCCTTAGCAATCCAGATCTGATGGTAGCCTGAAAATCCATCTGTAAAAGGATATACCTCCTGGCCTCCAACATTGTCTAATACTTCATCAATGAATGGTGTAGGGAAGGGGTCATGCAAACATGAATCATTCAACTTTATGAGATCCACACATATCTTGATCTCACCTGTCTTTTTGTCTTGTACTACCATAGGGATAATCCACTCTAATTCTTCGACAAGTTCAATAATACCTTCTTCCAACATTCTGTCAAGCTCAATCTTCACTTTTTCTTTGTATTTAGGGTTCAAATTGTAGGGTCTTTGCTTGATGGGCTTCACACCTAGTTTCAAAGGGATCCTCATTTCTCCCATAGGTCCTTTGATGCCCTTCATCTTAGTGAATTTGGTCGGAAACAAGTCTCGATCCTTGTGCAGTAACACTGTAATCTTGTCAATGGTTGCAACATCCCAGTAATCTCCGACATTGGCAAGCTTCGGGGTCTCTTTTGTTCCAATATTGACCTTCTTAATCTTGATTGGTTACCCAATAAATGGTAGATCAATTCCAGGTCCTTCCACATCTCTTTGGCCTTCTGTTTCTTTCATGTTCACCTTCCTTGGATCATTGTCTTCAACATTGATGTTGTAACAGCTTTGCAGTTTCTGGAATGGAGCAGTCCATTCGTCTTCTTCTTGTTCCATAGGGGGGACAAAGGCCTCCTCAAATACCTTCTTTCTTACAATCTGTAAGTCTTGGTCTACTGATGGAGATTGGATTTCAAAGAAAAAGGTTGTTACAAAGTTCTGAGTCATACCTTCCCAATCTGCAATGATGAGGCGCAACTCCACTTGAAGGTACCAATCGATAAGGGTTATATCTAGCGTTTTAATGAATCTATGTACCCAATGTTCTTGAGGAATATTGCTCCAAGATTCTTCGCAGCTTTGCACATGGTCCTTTGGGAAACTTTGACTTGTGTACCTTACTTCGAAGCTTTCTGCTTGGGCTAAGAATCGCGCTGTCATCAAAGTTCAGCATTATCCATTCTGTAATATTAATTTTGTGTGTCCCCCACCATCTTGCTGGTGTGGCTTTCAGGGACTCATCCATTGCCAACAGTCTTTATTGTGTTGGTACACTTGCTTTAAAGTCCATCAAGAAGGATTCTAAAGGATTCAGACCATCAAAGGTGGGCAAGTTGCTTACCGCAATGTCAATCTAGTGAACTTCTCTGGTCAGCCTGACACATCTTCTTGTGGATACTTCATACATTTGGTTCTTCTAGTTCTCCAGTGATTCTTTTGAGTTTGATGAGCACACATTGTCACTTCGCCAACTGAGATTCCCGTCGACTGTAGGATTGATATAATCCTATTGTCTGGTAGTTAATTTGTAGATGTTTTCCAGTTCATATGCGTCGTCTTCTTGTCTGATGGGCTTTGTGTATCGTTGAACCTCATCTGGATCTAAGGGTGCAATGACCCTAAGGCCATCTCTTTCAAATGTCATACAACTTTTATTTAGATCAAAAACAGTGGAATTGTTGAAGGCCCAATCAATTCCTAACAAAGAAGGGTAAGGGAAACTGCCATTGACTATCTCAATTACTTCAAAATCTACAAATGATCTTACTCCATCGATGTCCACAGGGACATGCTCCAGTCGTCCAAATGGGCCGACAGCTTGCTGATGATCCATCCTAAGCCTGATGGGGGAATATATTAACTTAGGCTTTCCCATTAGTTCCTAGGTTTTCTTCGTCATGAAGTTGACCTCCGACCCTAAGTCGAGGACCACATAGTCTATGTAATACTCTCCTATTTGATCATTCAAGTGTAATTCTTTATTTGTCCTTCTCTTTTTCTTGATTTGGTGCATGACCTTTCTCAATAAGGGGTCTATCCTTCCTAGCTCATATTGTCTGATTAAATTCTATAACTCTTGTACAACTCTTTTATCTTGAACTAAATTAATACAAGTGCACAAAAATTCCATGAGTTTGCTTACCTCTTTTCCTTCTTTTGGTAAAGTAGACTGATCAAATGCTTGAGGCATTCCATATTCTCTTATTTATGGTTGTGTCTTTGATGAAGAGACTTGATCTGCCTTGAAATCTTGCCTTTCTTCCTCACATATTTGTCTTTATTTCTTTGCATCAAAAGTCTGGGTCTTCTTGACAGCTTTCTTGATTCTTGAGTCTTCTGCGATCTTTCCTTGGGTCATTCTATCCTACCCTATAACAGCGCCTGCTCGAGTAATAACAATGAATCTAGGATCGGCTTTGTGGGGTTCTGCTTTGATCAACTGTATTTGCAGGTTTTGCTGAGGTCCTCGTCTTTCCTGAAGTTTAGCCAGCAATACTGGACAATCCTCAATGACATGCTCAAACGAGTTACAATAAATGCATGTGGTACAAGGATTCTGATAGTCCCTTGCTAGATTTCCTAGTTTCACACAGTTATAAAAGATTATTTGTCCTTGGCCTCGACCCATACCTCCTCCTCGTGCTCATCCTCATAATCCACTGAGAGGATTGAAGTTGCCTCTTCCTGGAGAGTTGTGCTGCGTAGTGTTTGCTTCTTGTTGTACTTCGCCTTGGATCTTGTAGATGTCTCTTGACCTTTCGTGCATGAGATCATAAGCCCTACAATATCTATCATCATGTCCTACTGACTTGCAAAATGTGCAATATAAGTTTGTGGGTGTCTGAACATACTTCTGCATGAAATGGAATTCACCTGGGTGATGTCAATTTCTGCATACTTTGCACCAGGGTAATGTGACTGGCTTCAAGGGGCTCGGAGCTCCTGAGGCCAAATATTCATGAAATACAGGGTAGTTTTCCTTATAATGGACTTATGATCTGCATCTAAAACACCAAATATCTTCTATTTTGTCCTTTCCCTTATCCTTCTTTATGTCCTCAACCTGCAAGGACAAACTAGTCAACTGACTCAAGATCTGGCTCACACCTGAGCTGGATTCTCCCATAGGGGATGATTCAAGTTTCATGGTGATATCCAACACCTCATACTATGAAGCAATTTTCTATTGCATCAGAGGAAATCTGATGTGTGGTAGTAGTGCAATGATGAACCATTCCTTGTTCTGCTCATATGGGATCTTAAAAGTTAATCGGCCTGTTAAGGTCTTGAATCTCTAATTGATTCCTAGACAGGTTCGACAACCTTCTGTTTGATCTCTTTCATCTCTGTAATACATTATGCCTCTATTTGTGTTTCTTGAGCTCTGCAATTAGCGCATTCTTGATCTCATTTAGTGGCTGGGGTTGTGCAAGCCCTTGGAAAAGCTTCATGTACCATCTCAGTGCGCGATCTCTAAGAGTAGTGTTGAACTGGGTCCTTTTGACAACCTCATCAGTAAAATTCTTAATATTCCACACCGCTTCACACAGGAACCAGTGTTGATTTGGATCTTCATATCCATCCCCTCTAAATATAGGGAACCTCATCTCATCTGCCATAGAGCTTTCTGGGGTTCCTGTCTGAGTATATGCTAAACTTCTAGTAATGGTACTCTGAGGACTCTGGTGGTTCTGACTATTCTGATTACCTAGGGTTTCTGAAACAACATGAGGATTAATGATACTTACTTCCGCAGTCTGCGCAGTTCCTGAGGTTGCTGGCTCATTTTGGCGAAGTTCTTTAGCTACTTATTCCTCTGTCCTAGTGGGTGTTGGATTATTGAGAGGGGGGGTGAATTAGTAATAGAGCAATTTAATCCTTTTTAACCATATAATCCAAGTGTTATATCAATGAAGCATTATCATCCAATAACTATAGAGTAAATAAGCAATGAAAAAATGAACGAACATACACATACACGGTACACCAGTGTTTTAAGTGGAAACCCAAATCGGGAGAAAACCACATAATGTTTTTTCTTATATGTCTTGAAGAATTACATTCATTGGAAGCACCAAATTCCTTTGTTTTCTAGCTACAACTGGAAGGAGGCTCCAACCCCCTAGTTTCTCAGGCTACAACCTGAGGNNNNCCTGAGGGAAGCTCCAACTCCCCAATTCTCTGGCTACAACTAGAAGGAGGATACAACCCCCTATGTTCTTTGGCTACAACCAGAAGGTGACTACAACCACCTGTCCTTGCCTTGTCCTGCTGTTGATATTATGGTAGTTGAGGGAGGTATTTACCTCCACCTGTGAACCTGACGAGAATAGAAGACTCCAGGAAGCAAGAGAAACCCTAATGAGTTGGCTAATAATCCTAGAAGTCTTGTCGGCTCAAGAAGATAATTTAATTAGTTTATTAGCCTCCAAGAGAAGAAGTCAACCAAAAATAATGATAATATACTGAATAGATATGTACCCAGAAGGAGAAGTCGTCCCTAACAAATCTCGCAGAACCACTATAAATACAAGGTGCCAGTTCTCATTTGACATATCTCAGAATTGCAGAGAGCAACTGGTGCGCACTGTAGTTCCCAATTTGGTGCGCACATGTGGAGGAGAGTTGCAGGTGTAGCTGCTATAGCAACCAATTTCAGTGTTGACTTGGACTATCTCTTGACTAGGGTTTGAACTATCTTATCAACTATTGTTGGTGCGCTATCCTTGGAGGAAGATGTGCTACACCTTGTTTGGCTATCTAGCCTAGGGTTTGCTTTCGGAGTAATTCTCATTCAAGGTTAAGGTGCATGGAGGGTGGCTTCGGCCTATGGTTGGGTAACGAGGGTATCATCAATGGTAAAATGAGCACAATATTCTATATTCTAACAGGTTATGGGCCCACACCTCCTTCATTCAGTCTAAACGTTGGAAGGAAACATAACCGCTAGGATATTGATCTCGCTGAGGAACTGCCACTAGGGTTACTAGCAGAAGTAGCTTCCAAGAACATTGTCGCTAGGGTTACTAGCAGGGGCAGTTGCAGAAACCCTAAACCTCTTGTTGAGGCACCTTAAGTGAATGGACTGACCTAATCTCCTGATAGATCAGTGCGCTCTAGCCTAGTGCATCTCGTGATACTCTCAGAAAACCAAGACGTGAAGTTTGAATTTCTGGTCAAATCTAGGGTTGACCAAGTCAAGCAGCCATGAATAACTTTATGAAGTCTGAGAACAAGTTAGATGGACCCTCTAACTTCAGAACATTGAAGACAAGGATTGACCTCATCCTTTCCAAGAATAAAGTGTTGGATATCGTGAAAGGAAATATCGTGAAACCAGAGTTTGAAGAAGGAAAAGAGAAGGAACCTCAGAACGTTGCAGCTATGGAGAAGTTCAAAGATGTTGACATCAATACCATGAGTATCATAGTGGATTCTATAAAAGACCACTTGATACCCTACATC
>CBVK0101568637.1:944-11175 GCA_900067695.1 Picea abies | reverse complement strand
AAAACCCAAAAGATGAGGAAACGAAAGGGAAGAAGTGTGGAAAGTGGCAAGTAAGGATGGGAGTGGTACGATGACTCTTCAAGGTTACCCCCTTGTAGAAACCTTTTTCCTGATGGTGACCCACTTATTAGGAAAACATGTCAACCGCCAAGGTGAAATGAGTAAAAAGGCATAATTTCCAAGAAAACATTTTCAAAATCAAGAAAGGACCCTTTGCAACATGTTCAAATGCTTCAATTACTAAAATGATACTTACCATGATATCATACTTGTTACCTCAAGGAGAAAGATATGTTTTCCTATGTGAGTCAAGTTGGTGTGATGGATGATGATATTGTCGATCAGTGGTTATGTGTGGTAAGAGGAGGGGGCTCTATCTACTCATCTAGATTTTAGCACTCCATGTCTTCGACCTACAGGCCTTGAGACACAATCTCCTTAGTTACCCCTAGAAATGGGGGGTAACATCTAGCTCCTACTTAGGGACATGTGATTGTCGTAGAGTACATGAGAACCTCAACATCTCTTAGTAAGACCTATGCCTACACACACTGAAAAAAACACGTTGGGATATAGAAGGGTGGTGCACTCACCCCTTTATTCATATAGTCAAAACTTCAAAACCAAAAACTATTCATTTAACAAGAAAATTTTACATTTTTTCAGAAAATTTTAACTAATATGTAACATGATTCAATAAAATGTAGTAAAACAATTGTGCATAAATGCAATAAAACAATATGTAAGTAAAATATCAACATGCAAATCTACATAATGAAACTAAACTACCATGAACACACAAATGCAAGTGCAAGAAATAAAATGACCTACCTACTTACCTGGGGCCCAAGGCCAATGGAGATCAATTCCCCTCAGGGAAATAGGGATTGAGGATAGACCCATTAACTAGAAATGGCTCCTCCTCCCGTCGACAGTGGCTAAATAAAAATAATCAGTCCCATATATTTCCTTGATTTGGTATGGTCCTAGCCACAAACTATCAAATTTTTTATGCATTATTGGTTTCTCCCTTCTCTTATCCCACATCAATATGAAATATCCTTCCTTAAAATCCCTTTGTCTCTCTTTGCGATCAAAATTTTCTCTAATTTTATCTTGATTTCTTGTCATCTGATCAAAAAAAATTATTCTAGACTCATCCAATTCTATGACTTGGCCAATCCTTCCTTGTAGTGCTTCCTTGTCGGTAGAAACAGTTTGAGCTAACTAAAAATATGGAATCTGGATATTTATAGTTAACCTCACCTCCATCCCATAAACCAATTCAAATCAGATTTCCTGGTGGAGGTCTTGGTTGTCGTGCGGTCTTCGCAAAGGGAGTACTTGATTTTTCTATCCCAGCTCTTCTTATCATCTCCGACAATGTTTTCCACAATGTTCTTGTTGTTGGATTCTGCAAGTCCATTTCTATAGGGTTAATAGTTCAAATAATGTGATAGAATGATCTCGTACTTGAAACATAACTCATTCAATGCCAATGAACCGAAAACTTTGACATTATCAATAGTAATCTTAGTAGGGACACCAAAACGGATAATTATGCTTTCCTCAAGGAAGTTCATCACCACTTATTTTGTCGCTCCCTTTGTTGGGATGGATTCCACCCATCAAGTGAAATAATAAGTAGCATTCAAAACCCATTATTGACCATTACTAGAATTTTTCTTGAATTCACCAATAAAATCCAACCCCCATTGTTGAAAATGTGCTTCAACGACTACCATCTTGAGGGGAAGGGAAACTAATCATTTTTTTCCTGAAAAGAACTGACATGGTTGGCAGTTCTGACATATTTGTGGGTGTCAGAAAAAATGGTAGTCCAATAGTAACCTACCCTCAATATTTTGTGGGTCATGGTGCGAGAGGCAAAGTGAACCCCTCAGTATCCTGAATGAAGCTCCGAAATTAATTTATCAACTTCTTTTTTATTCACACATATAAGAATTACTCCATCAGGATTTCTCCATCCAAGACAATTTTGTGTCAAGCAATACTTCATGGATTTGAGCCTTATATCTCTTCCCTTATGATCCACTAAGTGACCAGGGCATGCAACGTTCTTCAAATAATAAATGATGTTTGAATACCATTCATCTTCCTCAAGTTCACTCATGACAACATTTTTATGTTCTTTCTCACCCATCTCAATGGATTCTTTGTTGCTTTCAGCCAATAACTTGGCTAATCCTCGCCCCTTGATTATCTTGGCTGATTTTTTTTCTAGTTCATACTCCTATATCTATGATATCCATTTCCCCCTTGAGCCAAGGCAATCTTGTTGTGACAAAATGTCTCTTACAGTTGGACAAGGAAAAAAATATCTAATCTTGTTATATCCAACATATGTCCTAAAATGATTAAGGTATTTAACGAGAGCATGCACCTATTTTTTCATAATTGTATAATTCAATTCTAAGTCCCTCAGTGCCCTTCTCATGAAAGCAATTGGTTGCTCATTTCCTTCATCATTTTTTTGCAAAGGAACACCTACAATGGTTTCTTTCGAGGGAAAGGAGAAAATAATGAAGCATTTGGTAAAGTCGGGGCTTATTAGGACATGAGAAACCGTAATTGCTTCCTTCATGTGATGAAAATCTTTTTTTCCATCATTGTCCCATTTGAAAGGGACATCCTTTTTTAATAAATAGTTTAGCGGTTTCACAATTTCTATGAAATTTGGGATGAACCTTCTTATAAAATTTACCTTTCCAAAGAAATATTGCAAATTCTTCATATATTTAGGGAGGGGATTTTTTTTTATTGCTTCAATCCTAGAAGGATCAACCGAGATTCTATCATTGGAAATGATATGTCCCAAAAAAATCCTTATCTACCCCAAAACCTATTTCTTGGGGCTGAGAGAAATACCATACTCCCTACATCTCTCAAAAATTACCCGCAAGTGTTGAATGTGTTGAGCTCTTTTCTTAGATATGGCCATAAAATCATCCTAATAAATTTCTATAAGTTTTCCAATCAAATCCCTAAAAGCATAATCCCCAAATAATTATAGGTTCCCCATGGAGTAGTGAAATCAATCTTGATTTGATCATCCTTATTTACCAACACTTGGTTGTATCCTAAGAAACCATCAAGCATAGACACCATCTCTGCTCCAGTGAACCTTTGTAGAAAATGATCCATGTTTGGAAAGGCATAATTATCCTTGAATGATTCTTGATTTAAATTCATAAAATCAATGCACAATCTGATGCCACCAGTCTTTTATGGACTATCACGAGATTGGATACCCAAGATGAATATCTGGTAGGTTCAATTATCACTGCTTCAACCATCTTCTGAAATTCTTTTTGAACCTAGGGCTCAATGTTTAGGTTGATCTGCCTTAACTTTTCCTGAATGGTTTTGTGTCTTCTTTGAGGGGTGTGGCATGTTTTATGACATCCTCTCAGTAATATTTCAAGTCTTTATATGACCAAGAAAAAACATATTCAAATTCTCCGATGAGGGCTAGTAACTCCTTCCTTTTATCAGGGGTGGTTCCTTTTCCTAACTTCACTAACTTAAGAGATGTGTCAATGCCAATATTAAATTCCATGGTTACATCATTTTGTTCATGGTAGTTTTTCATTTGTACATGTCATTTTAATCAAACATTATTCCCAAAAGGGCCAACCCTTTTGGTAGAGAATCATTTGGCAAGTCTATAACTTTAATGTCCTCTCCTTCGGTCGGTAAATTTGTCTTAGATTTTAAAACAAATCCCTCATTTTAAAGGAAATGCAAGATCTGGTTCACATCGTCAATACAACTTTAATGTCCTCTCCTTCGGTCGGTAAATTTGTCTTAGATTTTAAAACAAATCCCTCATTTTAAAGGAAATGCAAGATCTGGTTCACATCATCAATACCTACCAGTGTTACAAATCATCTGGGACTAAGGGCCTAAAATTGACCTCTACCTTGTAATGGAGAGTTCCTTCACAAGGTTGTAGAGTAGAAGAAGACACAACCAATGAATCTTCAATGATATTCCTTTCTTTGGAAACAACTTCGATTGAAAAAATCATCGAAATGTTTTATGGAATCCCAAATGACATCTCTATATTGATTCAACCTTGGGTTCTTCGCAGCAAAATCTATCTTGACTTGAGATACAATTAAATATGAATCTCCTCTTATGTGCAAGAATTTGATTTTCATATCAATGGAAAGATTTAGACCAAAGAGGGGGGCCTCATACTCATCAATATTCTTGGTGCAGTCAAATTCTAACCTATATGAGAAATAGGTATATTATTTGTCTGGTGATATCAAAATAACTCTGGCACCTGACCTTGAACTTAAATGTGCTCAATAGAATTCTAAGGTCCAACAACCTTTTCTTTCTTCCTCAACTAAGAAAAGGGAATCGGATAGGACATAGGTGTTTTCAATTCCTTCATGTACAACAAGGGCTTGATGAGAGAATTCATCTTGTCTTTTGATTTGTTTTGTAACAACATCTTTAGGATATAACATAAAATGATCGTCATATGGGGTTTGGAAAGTGATGTGAGAAAAATCTACATGAATTTTTCCTCCTATTTTAGTGATCCATTCTTTTGTCAAAAATAATCCCCATGATTTAGGAACATTGATAACTGAAACATCCATACGAAAGGATATGACTTGAAACTGCTCCAAAATCACTTCTATATCCTTAATAATTCCATAAACTGGGACAATCCTTGAGTCAATTTTGTAGGTATTTTCATAAGGTTGTGAAATTTTTAATCCAATTTTCTTCACAAATTTCAATGTCATGATGTTTTCTAAAGCCCTTGGATTCACCTGGAAATTGTGAAGGCATAAGTTTTTTATCACGAATTTGATGAAGAAAGATGGGTGATTTTCCTCTCTCCCACCATATTTCCTCGTCGAGCTGATAATGGGAGGATCTTTCTTCTCTTGTAGATTTCTCAGGATGTTGTTGTTTGCAGTGGTTTCTTTCTGACTAAAATTAACACCAATCGATTGATCCTATATATATAACTTGGGAGAAAGTTATTTGACACTCTAACATTTCCTTTCTAGCATTGTTTGTTGCAAGGATCTTTTCACAGTCCATTCTTTCCTTTGCAATGGATAAAGTTCCTTTGGTAGAGTGCGACAACTTTTTTGGGGATAAATTCGGGAACTTTTGCTCTCTAATGAAATTTACTATATAATTGATAGCCTCGGTGGAACTATTCTCTCTTTTGTTTGTATATATGTTTTAGTGACACTGAAAGTCTCAGTCATCTATTTAGTGTGCATAAAGTTAATTGTCTCATTAATTTGAGAAGTTTCTTTGAAGGAAAATGATCTTTGAGGGTAGGAAGAGATCACATGTTCCTCAATTTCACAAGCTCTTTTTTGGGATTCAATCAGAATTGAAGGAAAATTTTATCCTAATATAAAACCATATGGGTTATTCACAGTCAGCAGATAATAGTGGAGAATGGTATTCGTAGAAGGTCTAAGGTTTTGGGGAAAATTGTTCACAAGAGTGTTAAACTTGTCGTTCATATCCTTAATTCCCTCATTCAGTATTATTTTGAAATGATAAAGTTGATCAAAAAGTGAAACCTAATCTTCGTCTTTTATGAATATTTTGGTGAAGAGATATTGAAAAACCTTCCAAGTGGTAATGGTCTTGGGAGGGATATTGTTATATCATTTCCTAGCTTCCCCTGTGAGCAACAAAGAGAAGATTTTAAAGCACACATATTCATACTAATATTGTGATTCATAACCACTGTAAGATTCTAAAAATGTATCCAAATGATCATGTTCTAAGAGGGAATCCTCTCTTGAGAAGGTAGGAAGCCATTCCCTAAAATCAATTAAAATCTTGTGGAGTGATCCAGGAATCTTTGTCATGTCTAGGGGTTCATACCATCCTTCCAACCAAGGGTTGTGAGTCATATTTTCCACACAAGGGGTTGAAGGAGGTGGAGGACTCAGATTCTTGAGTAAAGGTGGGGGGCTTTGATAGGGCCCTTTTTGGGTACAGCCCATAGTGGAGCCACCACATAGGCCTTTGTAGCAGGGTTTATTAAAAAGAGGAAAATGGAAATTTCCTCAAATGGATTCATTGGGAAATCTAGGAAAAGGCTTTGGGATAACTCACCAAGTGTCATTAAGGGTTGAAAAGTATTCAAAATCCTCCCCGATAACGACGCCAAAATATTATCACGCATATTGTAGTTTGGGGAAATCCCAACCTAGACAACAAAGGTGTGATGACTATGGGAGTATTTACCCACTACCACTTTAGTCAAAAACTCCCCTCACTATAGTGATGATAGAATCACCACAAGGGGGAAATATTGGGCGACCCTAAGCGGATTGAGATGCAAAGTGAGAAAATATGAAGGATTCTCCTATAGGTCAAGGTCAAGAGTGGAAATGAAGCTTAAGAATGAGTCTTGTGAGAAGGTAATTGGTTTCCAAGGTAGTGTACCCGCAAAATAATTTTAGCCTTTCCCGGAATAAGACAATATATAGTAAATGAAGCCTCAATATATCAACAATAAATGAGTATAAGAGCTAAAAAATATATCTTCAAAATCAAGTGAAATATGTTGGAAACAAATCTAGCAACAAGTAGATGAATTTCCAATGATTAAAGAAAGACTTTGATAACAATTAGAGGGATGCTAGTTACTGTCATCAGAAAGATTTGTAACATCCTTATGGTTGTAGAAAATTATTTATATGGCAATAAGTTATAGCCACTAAAATCAGTAAACAATCCACCCCAACAATAGCTAGTAAATTAATTATGGCAGCTTGTAAGTGAATTTTAGCAGTAGAAAATTGAGCAAAGAGTAAGATAAAGATGAGTTTGTTGCAGCCCTGTTAGATGTAGCATAAATTTTATAACAGAAATGAGATCACTTGGATAATGAAGATTCCCTTAGGGAAAAATGCAGTTTAAAGCATGTAAATTCAAATTACAAACTTAAACAATTCAAACTCCTTGATATCACATTTACCAATGCATAATATTCAATCTCCAATGCAAGTAGATTAGTGCCTTATCTATTGGGTTATGGAGTCTCATTTTTATGAGATAGGTTTTATCACTTCTCTAAGGGTGTAATCCCTTTTACTCCTTAGAGCAAACAAAACTTAGCAAGGAAAATCTATAAGGGTCTAATCCCTTTTACTCCTTGTAACAACCTTTGCAAAGTATCTTTTTCAATGACAATAAAAATAGATCTTGATGGAGGGTATATGCATTTATATTGCTCCACTGGTTTAACAAAATAAACCTTAAAACCAATAAGAAACAACATAAATGAATAAATTCCTTATCTAGTTCAAGAGATAGCATGAAAAACCCTTACTTATCAAGAATATTCCACCAAATTTCCAAGAAAGAAGAATCCAAGAGATAGCGCCAACCTTTTTCTTCCAATAGACAAGTAAAAGATTTCCAAAAGCATCAAGAGAGAGATAGAGTGAATTTCCCAAGTAGGGTGAAAATTTCATCCAAGAGAGTATGTAATTCTCAAAACCATGCTGATAAACTAAGAGTGAAATTACCTTTACTTATACAAGGTCATCTAACCCTAATTTATCCACTTGAAAAGTCAACAAGAAAATAGAAAGAGGGTTGACCCTATAATTTGTCTTTATATTTTACAAACAACAAAATAACATTAAAATAAAACCCTTAAGGGGTGACATCATGCCCTAAAGGGTGACGTTACGCCTCCAAGAGGGATATTGATCCTTTAGGAGAAACCTGTTGGGCCTCCAAGACCATGTGTCACCTCGTCATGTGCTAGAGTGACCAGCAATGCATCTCTCCCCATAAAATCACATCACATCACCACCATAACCATCATAACCCCATCAATAAAGGTGATGTCAAGGGATAGGGTATGACGTCCTAAACCTCCCAAAGCGAACATTCAGGTGCAAGGAGCTACAATTTCATCCTCTCATGTTGTCCAAATGCCTCCAAAGGAAAAATTCATCTTACCAAGTGTGAAATGAGTGGGTGTAAATCATCCATTCTATGAGGTTCAAGCCCCTATGAAGGTCCAAGTGACCTAGTTCCTTCATGGAAAATCTCTAACCTAGAAAGGTCCTACAAAGATGCATAAGTGCGCCCTCCAAGGGTCCACAAGCCACATGTATCATGCCAAGTAAGTCATATTTAATAAAATAACCACACAAATATGTGCATCAAGTCCCCCCTTTTCAAAATAAACAAATTCTCAAATACCTTATACAACTTGCCAAATTTAAGTATGGGAGGGTTGTCATGGTGCCCTATTGGGTAGATCATTCTCCAAGTTAAGGAATGTTTCCCAATAAGACCTTCTCTAATTCATGTATAAGAGTATGAGGTGGATGGGGGTGTGACTCTTGGGCATGGGGCTTCTTCACATACAAGGGTTCATATTGTCTCATTTATAGTTGCCTTTGTATAGGGTGTGTTGCATCCTCGTTTGCAATGCAACATTTTCCCAATCCCTTTATTTTCCATTAATTTATTAGGGTCCAAATTATTTAGTGATATGTGAAATGGAAAGTAAGGATCACCGCAATGCCACTTGAATCTAAGAGCACATAGAGTGTCATGTGCAAGGAAGGTAAAAGACACAACAAAATGCATTCCCTCAACAAGCGGTACATTTATTAATTATGTGTTTTATCTTGTAGGTCCTTGATTTTTATGGAGAGTAATTTCATTGATATCACGATCTTAGGTAGATCATCTAGAGGATAATATATGTATTTTATCTTTTTCCATCGACAAACCTCTAGGCCTTTAACCCCTTCTTCCCATGAAATGAGGTACAAGCTTTTCTTGGGTCAATATGCTTGAAAAACCAAAAGATGAGGAAACAAAAGGGAATAAGTGTGGTAAGTGGCAAGTGGCAAGTATGGATGTGAGTGGTACAATGACCCTTCAAGGAGACCCCCCTGGTAGCAACCATTTTCCCAAGGGTGACCCACTTACTAGGAAAACATGTCAACCACCAATGTTAAATGAGGCAAAGGCATAATTTCCAAGAAAATGCCATCAAAATCAAGAAAGGAACCTTTGGAACATGTTCAAATGCTTCAATTATTAAAATTACACTTACCATGAGACCATACTTGTTACCTCATGGATCAAGACCTATTTTCCTCTGTGAGCCAAGATGGTGTGGTGGACATTGTTGTTGTAAATAAATGGTAATGTGTGGTAAGAGGAGAGGGATTTGTCTACTCATTTAGCTCTCATAACTTCATGTCTTCGACGAGAGGGCTTCAATACATCATCTCCTTAATTACCCCTATAAATTTGGGGTAACAATGCCTATGCTCTACTCTCTTTTCTTCAATAATGAAATGAAAGTACAAAGAAAGGAGGAACTCACAATGGAGTTTCCTATGGCTATGTGGCATAAATGGATCCTAGAGACTCTTCTTCCTACCTTTGTTAAGCTCTCAAATCCCACTCCTTCGATTCTCTACTCAACTATGGAGAAAGTACAATACAAAATAATGAAACCCCTTATCCTCCTAGTGGCCTAGTATTTAATGTATCTCGATAGCCATCTAGGGTTAGGGTTTTGAATCCCTCAACCCTCAGTTAGTGATAAGTTTTGGACCTTCTAGAATCTTCTTTAAAGTCCACACGTGTTTATCCCCACATGTTTGAGTAATGGGGGACGTGGCATCCACTTGTACCATGGTGGTAGAAAAGGTAGGTCAACTTATGAGAGGCATAACTTTCACATACAAGCTCTAATTTTTAAGTACCAAGGACTTGCATAATAAATCACCACACAAGATACATAGAACAATATAGAAAATTCCACTTTATTATTATCAAACCCTTAAGGTAGGGAAACACCATACAATAGATCCTTATAAGGAAGGGATCCACTCCTAATCACTTACCTCTTCGAGGAGGAAACCTCCTAATGAACTACCGCTCCAAATACGATACTTCTCCACTTTCCCATTACATTTATCATACCTCCTTTATATAGTGCTACCTACCACCTAAGAACATTCTAAAGGAGGAACCTTATAGAAGTGGAACCTTCTAGTAAGCCCTCTTACATTTATTATGTTCACACTAGGCCTTATTTATTAAAAGTGGCCTCCATACAAAACAATACATATTTACTATTATTCCCCTTGGGTACCTCCCTAGGTACCCTATATTATTCCCCTTGGGTACCTCCCTAGGTACCCTATATTATTCCCCTAGC
>CBVK0101568634.1:0-12533 GCA_900067695.1 Picea abies | reverse complement strand
CGTCCAGCTCTCGGTAGCGCCCTCCACAAGCGCCAGCAGTCGTTGCTGCAGCGTGTCCTGATTGAAGGGCGTAGCAATAGCAACGCTGGCGGCAGACGATGCGAAGTGGGCGGGCGAGGGTAGAGCGGAGGGATTGGCGTCGATGCCATTCCAGGGGAACGAGTAGGAGTAATCCAGGTTCCCCATGAAGGCCTCGATCATGACATTATTATCATCGCCCCACAGCCGCATCGATCCCGCGCCTTCGTTGCCCATAATCCCATGCACCGACCCAACCAGAAAAGCCCCTCCAATCCCGACCACCAACACAAGCTTGACGCTCGCGACCAATAAAACCAGTATGAACGCTGTTCGCCGACACAATCTGGACGCTCTCGGCCAATAAAACCAGAACTAAGACCGCCCACGTTGGCCTCCTGTCGACCAAAAACAGGATGATTCAGATTTCTTCGCGGCGCGTGTGCGGAGATTCCAGATAAGAGACTTTCATCTCGCCATGGCTGTTAATTTGTCGAGCTTTCCTGCCACTTGCATTTCGCCTGAATTTCCTTCGAATTTCTATTTCATTTTCGGCGTCATTTCAGCGAATTTGAGTTCCGACATCTAGATTCCAGCCTTGCTTTATGAAATTATTTAATCGGATTGGCGTTTTCGTTTTGGTCTAGCATCTTCACTGGTTTTTTTTTTTCTTCATAAGGGACAATGGACGGAATTAAATATCCGGGAAATGCTAAAGCCACATTGTGCACGTTATCCATAGGACCCCCTCGTCTCCCACTTACTTCCATTAACCATAGTTACATCTTGGTGGGTGGAGTTAGTTGGAGTTGTTTGCAGAGTGTCCTTTTATTTTCAAGGTACATTGGCTCCACATAAGCCATCGAGCTGGCGAGTGGAATACCGTGTTTTTTAAATAATGGGAATTTTATTGTTTTTTTTTTTCTATTTAACATGATACATAAAAGTAAAACAACTTGTGTATTTAATAATGGGATTATTCTCGATCTATGACGAAACATGAAAAACACATGTGAATGGGGATTATGAAAAGTTACAAATAATTAAGCAAAGGAGGCATTTGCTATGTTCCAAGGGTTGAGGATCAGTTGATCGGGGACTCCTTATGCTCAAAGTCACCTTTATGAGCAATGACACTTTAATAAGAATAATCACTGGAATCAAATGGGAAGTTGCCAAATTAGAGAGTGTTTAGTTTTATCATGTATTTAGAAAACTTAATTGCAAAGCCAAAGTAATGACACTTTAATAAGAATAATCACTGGAATCAAATAAGAAGTTGTCAGATTCGAGAGTGTTTAGTTCTATCATGTATTTAGAAAGCTCAATTGCAAAGCCAATAACTTTGCAAACAAGGTAACACTATTGGAATGTGGAAAAATAAAGTTAAAAGGAGGGGAGGTATATTTCCCTATTTCATGTCAAGCACTTGGCATGAAAATTTGGTGGGGATGGACGTATTCCATAGTCAACGGACAAAGCACATTCATTGTACAATCCCTTCACACATGCAAATATTTATGAGGATTGAACTTCTTCAACCAATCTAGATCATGATTTCCCCTACGGGTGGGATAATGGCACTGAAGCATGAGGAATTGTGGTTTATTGCGAAGTTGTGGCTCTCATTTCTACTACATTTGCGCTAGAATTGGGGTTTAACTCTGAAACTTTGCCCTTTTGGAATTCCCTTGTGGGATCTCAGCTACGTAATTTTGTTGGCTTTCTCCAGCTCTGTCATTGAATCGAGAGGAATAGGTGGTGGACCTGAATCGACATTTGAATTGAGGTGCACTTCATGGTGGCTCATAATTTCAGGAATGTGAGGTTGCTCTGGTGGCAATTGTGGTTCTCCAGTCGACTCCCATGGCTAGGAAATTCAAGATTGTTGGGTTGAACGTGTGTCTCCACAACATTGGCGGTCTCATTCTATAATAGAGGTAAGCTTCTAGTCCTCTAACTCCACTCTTGTGGGAACACTGGACAATGAGAATCGAATTGATGGATTTAGTGTGGTGAGTGGTTAAAAAGGACTCACTTAGGTGTTATGTTATGGTGGGAGATCGAGATGGAGTATGGGCATTTTGAAAGATGTCCGTTATATGAAACATCTGAAATACAAAGAATCTCGAGAAGACAAGGCATGTCTTACTAGAAATAGAAACACAATAAATTCATGAATTGACGAAGTGCAAACCAAGGAAGAGATGAGAGACACTGACGTTGCATTATAATGGAAACCCTACACTGTTAGAAATGTCAAATTGAGGAGTTACAAGCTAAGTGTGTAGTGTTGTGGGGAATGGTCGAGGGTTTGGTAAGAATCAACTCCACAACGCACTCAATGGCCAGAGCATCTAGTGGGTATTCTGAGGTTAAGGAAGAAGAAATACTCCAATAACAACAAGATGATGTGGAAATGTTGAATGCAGATCAAAATTCCAAGTCTAATGAAGAGCATAAGGAAGAAGTTGACAATCACTATAAATTCATCCAATGATGTTTAATATTTTACAGTTTACTAGTTGTTAAGAAAGTTTGTTAAAACATACACATGAAGTAATTTATAGAAATCATGTTTAAAAGTTTGTTTTGTTATTATGAATTATACATTTCAAACTCTAGATACATCTCAATTTATTTGCTTGCTAAACAACATCTCTATATGTATTTTCATGTTAACCAATACATCTCAATTTATTTACTTGGTAAACAACACCTCTATATGTATTTTCATGTTAATCAATACAAGTGCAACAATTTTCTGATACAAATATAACCATTCTTATTCTAAAAAATGACAACTAAAATATTCATACTAAAATCCCAACTAATCTCGACCAAAATATCCCAAAATAATCATATAGTATGCTCACACAAAACATTACTTTTATCCTTATATACCTGACCCAAAAACCCTCACAACCCACTTTTTCAATAGTCCCAAGGGATAGCTCAGTTGGCAAGACATGCGCACACTCTCCCAGTTTGGGGAGAGGTCATGGATTTGAGCCTAGCTATGAGTCTCTGGGGCTGTTTCTTTCCACTCCCATATCATCCACTATGTGGGGAAGTATCGGGGTGGGTTCCCAGCGGGTTAATTTCTCATCTGAAAAAAAAAATAAAAAAATAAAAATAAAAAATAAAAATCGGTCCCCTAAAGCTCATGGAGTTGGAGGGTTAACTCCAACGTTGCACTCAAGGACGTACACTCCATACACCTGCGACAAAATGGTATGGTGGTGGTACTAGACTTCAATTGTCGCAATTTTCCATAAGAGCTTAGGGCCGTTTCATAAAAGTTATCCAACACATTTTAAATTTTACCTTTAAAAGTAATAAACCTTTTGGGTTCTACACGCATTTT
This sequence comes from Picea abies, assembly GCA_900067695.1. Classification (NCBI taxonomy): domain Eukaryota; kingdom Viridiplantae; phylum Streptophyta; class Pinopsida; order Pinales; family Pinaceae; genus Picea; species Picea abies. Next base: position 9,148 of record CBVK0101568634.1, on the reverse strand, counting down.
TTTTTTTTGGTCTAGTAATATAATTATATTATCACATCCACAAGCGTTTCAATTTATTTTAATAAATGAAGATTAAATGATTGTTCGTCAATTTATTTTAATAAATGAAAATTAGATGGTTGTTCATGTAGTTTTATCCTTCAAAGTTAGAGCAGAAGCTCACGTTTCACATTTTTTTGATATTGAGGATAGTGATCATCAAACATAAGTTTGAGTTAAAATTTGACTTATTATCTCATTGTACACTCTATAATGGCACATAATCTCGATATATGTGATGTTAGACAAACCTTCACAATGCAGCATAAAGCCCCTCTATGCGATGAGAAAACATGAAGATACTTGCACCCCCCTTTTTGCCTCTAAATTGTCCAATCCATACACCACAACATAAAGGTAGTACAATGTCATGTTAACAGCCTTTTTTTCCAAAAGAAAATTCTCCCAAAAATTAGATTAATAATAATAAAAATTTACATCCTCGTAGAAGCTATAATCGGGACTAGACAAAAAACTGCTATGACCGACAAAAAAAAACTTTCTGAAAAGGCCTTAGGCTTGATGAAAAGCTGAGCTACCCGGTCATGCAATACAATGCGATGAAACATCAACCACCTACATCAAAGAGTTTGGATTCTAAGAATTTAATTATGCGCCTCTGAGAAATCCTAGATCCATACCAAAAAACAAAAATTTACCAATCGAAATACAAATGGAGAGAAGCGCAAAGAAGAATTAAAAGACATCCACTTGGAGAGTAGGACCAACCTTCTCTACATCCCAAGTGAAATAAGAAACCCGTCATTTTGTCACCGAGAGGGCTTGCTTTGACATATGATCAGCCTCCCCATTTGCTTCTCTCAAAATATGTTGAAAGTAAATGCATTTGAAAGTCGCGATCAAGTCCTTAATTCTATTTTTCCACCCTTCAATGTTGATTGCTTGAAGTTTCCCTCTCTGGTCAAGCCACTCAATTACCACTTTGGAATCCCCCAACACATGAATATAATGAATATCCAGCAATTTTGCGATGGTAAGCGTAGCCCACGCTCCTAACAACTCATCTTTTGTGTTTGTTCCTGGACCACAATTAAAATACCATCAATAAACTTGAGAATTTGTGCATTTAATAGTTCCCCCTGCTCCACAATTTGATCCTTCTGCTAAAGCAGCGCCATCAAAAAAGGCTACTGCGAAACCACTTTTCCTCATGATCGGGTTCTGTCTTAATCTTGGAGCATTTTGAGATGGAATAAATATATTGAGAGCCCCTATAATCTTGAAGACCACTGCCGAGTCGGAGGGCAAAAGATCATCAAATAGTGTTTTGTTTCTCTTTCCATATGAACTAACAGGTCATGATCGAGAGTCTTTTTGAAGCTCACTTGTTCAGAACCCAGAAATTCATACAGTCCGTTAGAGAAGGGCCACCCCACTAGAAATTTAAATTGAGCATATAATCACATTTTTCCCAAACTGATCTTGTAAATAAACACCCAATGAACAAGTGATTTATATCTTCTACCATTTTCCCACAGAGAGAACAAATGCTCGGCCCAATCCACCCTTTCTTCTGTAAAATGTCCCAGGTAAGAATTTTTTTATGAATGGCCAGCCAAAAAAATAAGATTACCTTCAGAGGTAAGTTTTTTTATGAATGGCCAGCCAAAAAAATAAGATTACCTTCAGAGGTAAGCGCCACTTCCAAAACTTTCCCATCCAGCCACACCTCATCGGTAATTCCTGAATGGAAAGGATGGCATCATAAATGTTTTTGATTGAGAGATCTCCAATATAATCCCCACCCGACCACATCAACATATCATCCATATTTGACTGGAGGGTGATACCGGCTCCGTTTAGTTCCTTTAAATAATTCGACCAATTGACAGCTATCAACCCTATCATCCCCAATTCACCGTTGCTCATCCACACAGGTGCTGCAGTAACTGGGTTCCTTGACACCCTTGCTTGAGCGAGAATGGAAATCATGTTCTAATTTAAATGATTTATTGTGTCAATTTGGAGAATAGACCTGTCACCCAAACCCAGGATTCTGTCTCTACCTATCAAGATAAGGTGCCTTGCTCCTAGACGCCAATTGAGATAGTGAAGGATAATGGGAGTCGTGCGCACTAGACTGGACCAGACTCTCGATGTTGAGCTAGTAGAATGCGTCGACTTCCTGAGCTAGTTGACGAGGGAGGAATTTCACAAATATTTATCCACTACAACTCGAAGCCAGATATTGTCCTCATTAAGAACCTGCCACAGCGAAACGGTATTCAAGGCTGTATTAAATAAATAAAGGTTACGAAAAACCCATCCCCCCAACTTCTTTGGTCTGGCTAAGACCTCCCACCTGCATAAGTGATAATGTTGGTTCTCCGAGAGGCCATTCCAAAGAAATTGAAACATCACTTTTCTAAACCTTCTTATAACTGAATGGGACAAAGCTTCTACAGACATCCAGAAGATACGTTGGGCTTCTAAAACAGATTGACCAATATGACTCTGACTGCCAATGACAACCACCGGGAATAAGGTGAGAATAAAAGTATGATTTTTGTAATTTAAGAAGCTTAAACAGTAAAGGATAAATTTGAATCTTATATTATTAAGGGTAAGACCAATAATGTAAATGTTCTTCATCATAAAAAATTTGTCCAATTTTTCACAAATTAACCTATTTCAAAATATTTTGGGATTATGTGAACATTATTAGTCCCTCCCAAGAGTTGTCATTTTGTCAATGTTTAAATAAACTTAGTTTTGAGTCTATTATATCTTCATCATATGCTTTTTTTAAGGAATGTTGTATAACCTAAGTTTAAGTTTATGTTGTATAAACTAACTTTAGTTTATTGAAGCTACCGTATCTTGTCCATTCAACGAGACAAAATCATTAAAATCATTAAATCCATGTCCATTCAACCGCCAAACTGATCTAAGACTGCCAAACTAATATGAGACTGATGAAAATTGCCAGAAATCTGAAAACTGCCAAAGATCGAGACTGCCAAAGGGTAAGTCAGATGACCGCTAAAACTACCAAAGGGTAATTTAGACGACCACCTGTATTTATACCACTGCCTTTATCTATAGGCAATGCCATCATCAATTATTATATATATTCATCATTGGTTCACTAGTTTACTCCTTGGCTGTTGCTAACTGCTTTTCGCTTGTTCACTAGTTTACTGGTTGGATGCAGTTGTTTTCTTTGTAAGGTTAAAATCTTCGATCTGCAATTGAGTTTCAATTCAGTGCCACCATCATTCATCATTCATCAGTAAGATTGCTCATTTCAATTCTTATTTATTGTTTGGATGTAGGAAATTGTCAAAATATTAATAAGAGATTGCTAATTTTCATTTCTATTTACTGAAATATTTTATTTCTTTTTACTTTTCATTCCTATTTACTGTAATATTTGATTTCTTTGCATCAAAGAAAAAAAACTGAAATGAAATTCTACTAGGTTCTTCTTATATGTTCCATAAAAAACTGAAATGAGTTTCCACAGTAGCTTGGTTTGCCTGACCTTCTAATTTGTTTTGGAGCTTTGTAATAGTTACATAATCCATTGGAAGCGCATGATACAAAGCCTGAAAGGGTAGAGCCAAATTAAATTTTCGACTTAAATTTATCCTCTCTTGACTGTTTACGGACAGCTCAAGAGTGAGTCTGTATGTGCTAATCATCTTGGAGTTCTCTGCAGATTTATTGTTTTGAGGACAGCATACACCCTCGTGGATGGAAAAGCACCAGTTCAAACGAAAAGGCTTCCAATTTTGACTGGGGTTGGTTAGCCTATAATTAGTAGGTAATTTTGTTTGTGCATATTTATGTGATAACAAGACCACAATTCACCTCCGCACTCACTATGAATATGTTAGGAAGGCTTATGATTGGAAGGGAAATCATGGAGATCAATAGTTTTATTCTAAAATGAAACAAGGTTACCCATTTGGAATAAGAGGTTAGAAAATTTACAAACTTGTGTGTTGTTCCCACCCCAAGTTTCTTTGAGGCTAGTTTTGATCACCAAAAACAGAAATATGTTTGAAGAAGAGGAACTTAGGCTAAAACTAACAATGTTCAAAGAAACAAGACATTCGACAAAGTTTTTTTTTTTTTTTCTTTGGATAAGAATATGGAAAGTGTTTCAAGGCCACGATCTAAGAATGTCCAAAGTAACAGAATGTTTGACGAAGTTTATTTTTATTCTTTGGAGAATAATTTTAAAAGTATTCAAGGCCACTATTCAAGGCAGTTCTTAAAAACATAGGGTGAATGACCTGATCATAGGCATAATTCCAAATGAATTTAACATATTGCACTTTAATGGAGCTTTAAGAAAGAAACTAGACAATGCAGAGCAAGTGGCCATGTAGTTACAAAGGAGAAAAAAAAAAGTGTTAGTTGGCTTCATGGAAGGGATGGTATAGGCCACAAATAGTGAAACAAAAATTTAGGGGTCTAATAAGGTGCCACAAGATTCCATTTAAACTGTTATTCAACGGTTCATTATTCAAGGTGACCCAAAGTTCGTAATAGAAAACATTTAAGGGGATCTCACTCCAGCATACACAAGTACTGAAGTGCAGAAGAAGCTCATCTCGGTTGTTAGATGACTTAGACGAGCAGGACATCATACAAATTTTGTAGGACAAAAGCATGCATGTCGACACAAAAATCCACTCCTAGAATTACACCTTAAAAAGCAGTTCCCAACTTGCATAGTCCCAATCTGGAGATTCAAAATCCTTGGAGTTCCTATATAATAGATGGGCGGAAACTCTAATCAGTTAGTAGGTTAGCAGTTAAAAATTTATTTGAGGTATTTTATTTTTGGCAATTGTTTAGCTATAGTTTCAACAGTATTAGAATCTCAGCGTTACTATGATGCTTATAACCAAGATGTATGATTCTATAGCAAGTTTGATTGACTCTAGGTTGGGCCGAATATCATACCTGATTTTGAATTATACATTTTAAATAGTAGCATAGTAAAATGAGAATATTTTATCCCATTTGTTGAAATCGTATAAGTTGGAATCCTAAATGCTTTCCAAATAAAACATACTATTTATTTTAGCAATCTATTAAATAAAATCAAAGATATAAAATTTTATAGAACTTGTTGAAATAGAGATTATAAAACATTAATACAGATATAATATTTTATTCCAAAAATTGGAAAGATTATCGAACTTCAAAAAAAGGGAAATATGCACTATTATTAAATAAATATCGGAGCTGCTAGTTTTATGATTCCCACAAATTACTTTTCAAAGCAGACTTCCAGACTGGTTCAAATAATTATGCAGAGTTTATGGCACTGAGAATTTTGTTGAAATTTGCATTAGATAGGGAGGTTAAGCGGAACTCAATCTATGGAGACTTCTTTTTGGTAATTAATTGGATAAAAGAATGACTTAAAAATAAAAAAACACGCCCATTGATTCCATTGACAAATGTTCACCATTACATCCCATTATACACCACCTGCTATACTGCGTGAGATACGATGCCCATGAACCTCGACAAATGTTCACTGCTGCATCCTGGTTCTTGTAGGGGTATACAATCTAAACCTCGCCCTCCTACACATGGAGTTATAAAATTTATCGAATTTATCAGTGTTGGTCCCACGGGGGCCCTACCACTAGATCACGTTAAATACATTTTGGAAGCTGTGGGTTCTGGTGACCTTGGAAGACATGGGTTAACCAGTGGATGTTTTCGCCGACCAAGTGGATGCTGGTTTGAAACATCTGGCGACTTCTTCCATAATATCTTCATGAGACATGAAATGCCTTGAATTCTTGAAGAACCTTCTCCCAAAGTATGGCAGTTTTGGTATGTATGGTAATGTCTGTTTTGTTTTTACATATATTTAATTAATTACCCGCATTTCAGTTTTTTCCTTCATTTCATTTTATTCAAGTACAATCAACTTCTTTCCGAGGAGCAGTTGTAAAACACATGGCTTTTTCTCTTTTCATTGCAATTATACTACTATATTGGAGTTCCGCAAGTAGCTGAATGAATGATTTTTTATAGGCTTTTGTTTTAGGAGGGGAAAAATCGTCCAAGCTGCGGACTAACCTATATTTTCTGACCACTTCAAAAAGCATCATCAAATTAAGAGAATTTTTGTTTGAGGCAATAAATGTAACTGTGCGTATTAAAGTTCTTTTACAATTTCATATTCATAAATTATTTACGCAAATTCTCATTTCTCATTATCTTATGATTTTCAGAAAGATGTTATTCTAAGGGACACGATCAAGACAGTCGTTAGCGGTGTCTTACAGGGAATGGGGATTGGGCACATGGTTACAACAAGCTTTGTTGTGGTTGCAAACATCTTAGAGAGATTTGAAGACGCTGGTGAAAACAAAAATGAGTGTCTGAATCTTCTCAAGGAAATGTTTTTTTTTTGCCAAACTGGTTAAGCAGTTTCAAGAATGCCACGATTTGACGGAAACTAAAGGAATAAACAATGTAATCAAAGAAGCAACCAAAATGATAGTGGAAGGCTACTTCCTATGTTGTTGTACTCAGATGGGCTCTTCAAAATTTTCCAAGTGAACATCAAATCTCTCATCTTTTTTGTTTAACGGTGTGATTGCTTATTCACATGTTTATACTATATAGCAGAGGCCTTGTGTGCATAACATGTGGATGAAGGCCCGGGTTTAGTAAGGAATTTTATTGTTTGATTGCAGGTTCTGGGTAGCGTCAGTAAACAAGGAGGAGATGTCTAAATTTAGAGAAAAGTTAAGGGACATGTACACCCATATGAATGCCCAAATAGGTATTCGTCTTTATGGTGTTAATGTACCTAAGAAGCCACCACTTTTGCGAAGATATCTGGAACACGCAGGTGAATATATTCTCAAACTAATGTTGTTACTGATATGGTTTAATTGTTAATTAGCATGAGGATATCTGGAGACTGGAACATCAAATATGTTGCTTGGGATAGATGGAATAGGTAAGACTAGTCTTGGATATGTTGTCTTTTCACTAGCTAACTTTGAAGGATGTGAATACTCATTGTGAAATGGATAGTGCAAAGATCCATTTCTTGATGTCTGCTCTTTTTTCAATGGATGGGACTGGGAGAAGTAGCAGGTATTTTGGGAGAGCATGAGCTGGATACGCTAGAAAATAAATCACTTGTGAGAAAAGGCATTGATGGCACTGTACTTATACATGATTTCATGTTGACAGTTGGTCAGCAGAAGGCCGAGAGAACGAGACTCAAATTAAAGACTGCAAATCAAATTAACGATCTTTTAAATAGGAAGGAAGAGAAGGTATCAAATCTTTGACCTTCACAACAAATATACAATTTTGTTTCATATAATGATTTTATTGACTGTGATTCTCATGATTGACTTATTATACTTTATAATGGGATGCATGACCTTCAAAACATCACAGGCATATCCTTCAGTGAAAATAAAGATCCATGTACCATATCTACATCAAAACTAGAATCAATGTATAAGTCATTGAAAATTCTTTTCCTTGGAAACTTAATAAAAGTGGATGGTCAATGCAAAAATGTATTTGAAAACTTGATTTGTTTCCAAGGAGGAATATCCCATCTTCCATTTCATATGTCAAAGGAGCTAAGATACTTTAAGTATGAACCTGAAGAGTTGCCTATCCCTGCCTGTCACATATTTGAATTCTCATGTTTTTTTATTTATTTATATTAAATTGGTAAATTTAATTGTATTATGGTTGTGACATATTAGTGTCATAATTTGCATATGACATCCACCATCCACTCTAAGATCCATGGAATTTTATGGAAGGTCACATTCTGGTCTTTCTCAAATCTCTTTCATGTTTTTTCAACCACTTGAAGATTTGCAAATATTGAAATTGGTCAAATTGACAAAGTTGAAAACATTACCTGAAGAATTAGGTGATCATGTTTTCAAATCTTCAATCTTTACAAGTGTTGAGATTGGATTATTGTTTGACTTTGAAGGATTTGGCAACTAATTTTGGATTAGTGCAATCTCTGCAAGAGCTTAATTTGCAAGGTTGCATGAGCTTGGAGTAGCGAGGAGAAGATTTTGGATTATTGAATTCTATTAAAAAACTTAATTTGCAAGGTTGCATTGATCTCAAAGAACTTCCTCAGCACTTCCTAATAATTTTGAGGAACTCTCATAGTTAAATTTATTGACTATATCCTCTTCATATGAAAAGGATACAGCTTCAGAGCATGTTTTCCTCACCAATTAGCGAGGAGAAGATTTTGGATTATTTAATTGTACTAAAAAAGTTAATTTGCAAGGTTGCATTGATCTCAAAGCACTTCCTTAGCACTTCCTCATAATTTTGAGGAACTCTCATAGTTAAATTTATTGACTATATCCTCTTCATATGAAAAGGATACAACTTCTTAAATTTATTGACTATATCCTCTTCATATGAAAAGGATACAACTTCAGAGCATGTTTTCCTCACCAATTGCCAGGCATGTTGCCATTTGTGATAAGCATTGACAACACTGACATTGACAACATAACACTGACATCCGTTGGTTGTACCATTTGTAATATTTCACTCATAAACTCTTCATTCTACACAGTTATGATATGTCATAGGTTAGGTGGTGGGTGCACTTCATGGCATAATCTATAGGTTCATAGACATGGCATAATTTGTAGGTTCATGGAAAGCGGCACATATGGCAGGTGCTCTACAAATAATGACAGAACCAAGAAACCAAGTGGTAGTTGAGATTAGTCTTTTAGTAGGATCGTGGCCAAAGAGTGAAGTGTATAACCAATTTGTTTAGCCAAAGAAATGCAATTTATGGTTACTACATATAATATTATGAAATAGAAAATTACTAGTTACAGGTTCCCTTTCCTACAACCTATGCTAGTTCAAAATGTTGTGGAACGGGTACGATTTGGTAGAGAGGTAAAAGCAAGTAAGAAACATCTAAAGGTTCTATCCTAGCGATGCAGTCTGAATTCCTAAAAATATCTATCTTTACTTACTAAGAGTACAATCTATGAATTCTAATTCTAATGTGTGTCCGAGTAACGTCAGTGAGATACTAGCCTCCTATAGTCTCCATTAGCTTTGAACATGCACTAAGTTC